>VZRE01012430.1:73605-144864 GCA_013396775.1 Cephalopterus ornatus | reverse complement strand
ATACTGTTAAAAACCTCTTAACAGAGAAGGAAAATGGTGATTGCTACTAGCATTCTCAGATATTTGCAAATAACATTATCTCCCTAAAATTATTTTTCTCTGTTTCCTTCCTGGCTTCTGTGTGACAGCATTGGTAACAAGCAGACAAAGGACAAGGAAGTGAGAGTTTAGTTCTTTAGATATGAGATCATCCCAAAGGAGAAATGGCCTTAATTTTTTTAATCTGGCTTCCTTTTCTCCTCTAGCTTATCTTCAGCTGCCCATTTGCCCATTCACTGTGTGCTGCCTGAAGCAGAAAGAAGTCTAATAGAAGAATTAATGTTGCCTCCTCCCATATCTCCTGGGGTCCCTGACCTTTCCTACTATTTTTTGCTCTACTGGTAACCTAGACTACAGTCAGCAAAACTTGCTGTGGGACCAAAAGGGGAAACAAAAGCATTTTAGAAAAAACCTGGTAGACACTTCAGTGTTGGCAGTATTCAGAAGGTTTTTTATCAAATTCATTGTGGATAGTGCAGGTGCAGGTAGCATTGAACATCTGCCAGACAGATACCAAAAGGGAAAAGGAGTGGGGAGATCAAAATCTACAGGAAAAAATTACCTGTGAGGAGTTCTGATGACTGAAAAAGTTAAAAAAACCAGAAACCAAGCCTGTTGCTCATACCTCTCTCCCCTGCTGAGCAAACCCATGGGATTTGGCAGAGAAATCTGCCCAAAGATATGGGCAAGACTATGGTGATTCTGGGAAGAAGCGCCACAGAATGCTGCTGAAAGCATCAATGACATCTTTGAGGCTGAGGAAGTATTTAATTGAGGAAGATGGTCAGAACACAAAAGTAGGATTAAAAGGCTTTGAACACCTTCTGAAAGCCCTTGTGCTGTTTCTAAAAAATGTTGTGCCTTTTATCTTCTGTCAAACCAACCCTTCAAAAGATGCAGTCACGGAGTAGAAATGGATTAAAATGCTACTTAAGATCCATTCTGTTTTCTGTTAATTTGTGCCTCATTTCCATCTTATTTGGGTGCATCCATGTTATAGTTTCTTGCTTTTGCTCCCCAACACTGACTGTAAAGTTACCCCTGCGAAAAAAGGACACTGGTTTGGGCCTTTTTCATTGTGAAAAACTGCAACATTCAGAAATTAGTGGAATATTATGAAACTTGTGTTAAAGCCATGGAAGTTCATGTTGCCTTGTCCTTTACCATAATGCATTTGTGCCTACACTGGTGTCAGCTCCCTTTTTGCCAGTGATGGGAGGAAAGGCTGGCGGAGCATGGAGCTGGCACTAAAGTTTGCTGCACCCATGTGAGCAAGCACTTCCCCTGCCCCCTTGACTTTTAACGCAGCACACATAACTGTACTCACCAGAAAGACTATGCCATGCAGCTTACTCATTTCTCCGTAACAGTGCACTGAATTTCAAGACGAGACAACAGATGCTGGCAAACGTTGGTTTTAAAATGCAGTTACGTTTTCTTCATTACTTGTTTAGCTTTTTGTGCCTTGCAACCAGACACTGTTTTTTTTTTTAAAGTAGGAGACAGCCCTGACAGTGCTGTACTTCCAGGAAGCCTTGGCAGGTGTTTCCTGCCACTGTGGGCTGCCCTGCAAGCCACTCTGGTCTCTCTCTTTTGTTGCAGGACTCTGCTCAAAAACTGTAAAAATGTGAATGGGACTTTCAGGCCATTAACAGGAGAGCATGACTGCAGAAGCAATACAAATGGTTAGGGAAGGCAGGCAAAAAACCACTGAGGTACCAAGTTGAAATATGCTACCTCTTTTTATTTTTTTTTAATATATTTTTCTCTGTGGTTACTTGTAAGAAATTCCTCCTTTTGCATTACTTAACCTTTGACTGCAGCCCAATAGTTCTTCAGGGAGATGCTTCCTTGATGTAAATTTAACTCATGTACAAACAGTGTCTGCAGCACTGAATTCTCCAGCCTGAAGGTTTGTAATGCACAACCTCTAATTCATGAGACATTGTGCTGTATTCATTAATTCTTGCCTGTGTCAAGGTATGTTACTCATGCTACATACTGAGTAACCTGGATAAAACATGGAAGCAGTGTCTTGTGTTGAAAGCTATTTGTACTGGAAATAAAATATGTGAAACTAACATGAGCTTGTCACAGCACAGGGATGAATTCTGCAGTATTCTGGATTTCCTGCAAGAATCGCTTTGTGTGTCTGTGTGTTTCTCTTTTGATGATGACTTGGCAGAGCAGAAGGAATGAGTCGCACATATTTAAAACTGCTTTGAATTTTGCTCTGGATTTCCATCAGTGTTACAGTTTATGCAGTGTAGTTATTCAAGTGACAGTGGTTTACATAGAGGATTAGATTTTTTCTTTGATTTTAAGCTTTCTCAAATGGCCTGTCCAGCATAAGGTAATATTCGTGTCAGGAGAGAAATTGAAAGATTATGGTCTCTTGGTTTATTCTGAGTAATTCTGTGTTAAGGGAATAATGCTCCACACATGAAAACTATGATCTGTTGTCTGTGTGATGCTATCTATGGTCACGGTTAAAATATCTAATTTTACAAAGAAACTGGACCACCCGGAAGAGCAGAACAGACAGGAAGGAACCAGATTGTTAAAGATACTATAGTAGATTATTAGATCCATCTTGTAATTGTTCACCCAAAGGGAAAATAGTTTGAAATCACCCCTGCAGACATACGTCCATGTTTTAAACCAGCTAGCACTGTCTTGAAGTTTGTACCAAGGAACAGAAATGAGATTGGCCTCTCTCTTGCTGCAGCCTGAGCAGATTGTTGATTTAATACACCTAAAGCAGAGCTACTGTCTCTGAGTCTCTATAGTTCTGATGTGTTTATTTTGTTTGATTGTCTGCTAGATTTCCAAAGTGATCTATTGTTGACGCGGAAGTCATGGACTCTGCACACGATTCAATATGAATTCCGCAAAAGCCAATTTTATTAAACACACACTCTGCTTTTATACAGATTCTGCTTTCTAGCCACGTGATAGCTCTCATTATAATTGGTTACATGCAGTGTCCACGCGCCTTTACATACTATGTGATGTTAAAATCTATTGTCCATGAGGCATCAATCTCCTCCTCTAACTCCTCCTGTCATGTCCTTGTTTCTGCACCTGCTAAGGCCATTTATCTTCTTGTTTTTCTGCTGCACAAACTTGCTGTCCTTGACTATGGTCTTCCAGCATACTTTCACATGGTAACAAGTCCTAAGCAGCATGCTTTCCACGGTAACAAAGTCCGGGCACACAGTGTTAGGATTGCTCACAATATGTCCGTTTTCTTCCAGAAACCCCACAATCTATGTTGTACAGGGAAGTTCTCAGCAGCCTCAGTCATGGGACCTTGGGCGGGTTGCCTCGTGCACTACCTTGTGCGTGCAGCCTTCTGTCCTGAGATTCATCCCTGAACTGACAAGGCTGCTGTGCCAGTGGTCTCTGCTTAAGAGAGACCATTGAAGAGCATGTTCTCCTCCTCATCTTCACAAAGCTCTCCCCCAGACATGAGCTCCGGCCTCTGTTGGGAGATCTTGGTTTTGCACCCATGGCATGCACCCACGACATGCTCATGGCAGTTGAGTATCTTCCACTTTCCATACAGTTTTCAACTTCTGAAAATGTGCTACAAAATACATACTAATTCCAAAGAAGTACACTTCTTGGGGTATGGAGTCCAGTAAAGGTGTATTAGTTTAAATATCTGAAAACACAAGCAGCTTGGCACACAGCCACAGCTCCAAACAACCAGATTCAGATGATGCATCTTTCCCTGTGCTAGCTGGGAAGTGTCAGACTCCACTTCTCCTAGAGAAAACAAAGGAAAACTCAAAGCTAGGCTTGTCTTTAGGACAGCCCTGGGCAAGGCTTTTTGTACTCTGTATGGAAAAGCCCCTGACAGGAACTGGGATGGTGCCCAGCCTTTGGTGCTGCAAGGATGAGCTGGCTCAGGAAGCTGCTGGTGACAGGTGTCAGTGCCAGGCGGATCTGTCTGGGCTAGCCAGCAGCACGGTGTGGTGGTGTCCATAAGGCGATTTGGCTAACGAAAGGTTTTGATTCCCTTTTCTTTTCCTGGTGTGGATGTACAGCCTGAGATATGACATAGCCCTCCAAATGGGCCATGTGAGTTGCAGGACAAAGCTTAATTATAATTATGTTCAAGAAAAAAACCCCTGCCTCCCTCTAACAGTAATGCAGGGACTTGACTGCTCTGAGCTGTTACCTGAAGCATGGTTTATATTACCATGTTTTTCCAGCAGCTCACCTGATCAATATTCCAGATTCAAGCTTCTGTAACTGCCTGTAGAGAATCTAATTTAGGTTTATCTATTTCAATTTCAGCAGGTGTTTCAGAGGTTTATCAGGCATTATCAAGCTGGGATCCTATTTTTTTAAGAAAAGAAATAAAAAAGTCTCTCCATAATTTTAAGGAAATTAGGTCCCAGTTGCTACATAGGTTTCCTAGTAATTTCCTTCTCTTCCAGAAGTAGATGATGCCCTAATACCTATTACACTCAAGGAAACTGGGAACTGGCAAACCCACTGCTGCCACCAGGGACTGGTGGTGTAAGGGGTTTGAATGTGTGAGGAGTCCAAAACAAATTAAATGAGAGGCTTTTTTTTTTTTTTTGCTGGTGCTCCCATGGCTCTTCTCCCCCATGAAGGAAGAACACAGTGTTCAAAGGAAAAAAAAAAATCTTCAAAAGAGGCAGAGGTAGACAGTGGACCCAAACCTGAAAGGAAAACATCTTAGAAAAGGAAAAGCTGGCATGGAGCCTGTTTCCAACAGAAAGGTTTCACAAGCAATCATCCAGGCTGCCCCTCTTGTTTTCCTGACTTGCTGCTAGCTTTGTAGAGCTTGATTTGCAAAACAGCAGTCTGTAAAAGGCTGTGTAGAGCCCCTAACTTGCATGTCTGATAGCTGGAAATGCCAGATTTTCAGGGTATTCACAGTCATTGAGGATTTAACTGAGCCCTGCTGTTGTACATGAACTTTTGAGTGCAGCTCTGGGCAGATGTCAGGGCTTTTTCTCATGTCTGTGGATTATTTTGTATCTCCAACCATACCAGGCTGCTCAATGGGATTAATATATGAATGATTCTTTAAAAAGACTTGACGAGTTAAGGTTTAACCTCTGCCACCCTGTCTGTAGGCAGAGATCTGGGGTGGTATTTTTGGACTGGCCCTAGCACACCCTCTTACTGTGAAGGAAAATTCAAAGCCAGGATGCTTAGTTGGCACAAATTTATAGCAGACCTTACCTTATCCTCTCCCTAACGTGGAAATCTTTTTAATGGACAACCCAGTTTTAACAATCTTTATAACATGCAGGCACCATGGAAAAACTGGCACAGTGTGAGAAGTGTCTGCAAGACAATAGCATACCCCATAGCTCTTATGTGGAGATGAGTTGGTGTTTCTTTACAGAATTGTCTCATGCCAGAAATGTGTACTCTCGTGAGTTTTGAATTGGAAAGGTTTTCAAATTAAACTCAAAGCAGACCTGGGTCAAGTCAGAAAAAAGGTTTGTCTAAAGAGCGCAAAAATATAGCCATGGTTTCACAGCTCTCCTAGCAGAATAGCACAATTATGGGAAAGTAGCAAAGATTTTCCCTGCACAGATAATAGAAGCTTCATATAAGACCCCCTGCATTTCAATGAAATAGAAATTCTGGAGAGAAAATAAGAAATAATTCCTCATTCCCACTGGGTAACCATGGGTTTGCATTCAAATTCCTTTGCTCCTATTGAGCAGTACCTCTGTTTGGAAAAGGAAGAGGCTATTCAGCATCCAGTTAGTAATAATAGCAGAGCATTGTCCCATCTGAATTTAAATGAATGTGTATTGGAAATAGAAACTGGTTTTCAGTATAATATCCTAAAACCAATCACTGTAAGCAGACACACATTGAAAAAATATCGCATGCAGGTGCTGCCTGATCCTGAAGGTCTACCTGGGATTCTCACAATTCCCTTTGCCCAAAGCTGATTACCATATACCTATGGTATATATTGCTTTGCTGGCACTATATTTGAGTATTTTAGCTTATTTAATTCAAAGATCTCAAAAAATGCAATGTAATAATTAGAAATGCCTTTAATCCTCACAACTAGCACAGCTGTCTCACCATTCAGGTTCACTCAAGCACGAATGCTGGAACATCTGAGGAGAACAGTGCTTGCCTCCCACTTTGATTAATGACAAGAGCCTTAATGACTTCCAAGTAATTCTTGAGAACAACTTCCTTACATGGGCGTAGGTTTGCTTTTGACTTCAGCATTCATGTTACTTTCGTGTTACAGTTACACTATCCTTCAAGTACCTGCTCTAGGTGAATCCAACAACTGTAAACATAAGAGTGTAGAATCGGGCTATCCTGGGAAACGTGAGGGGAATACATTTATGAAGTACTTCAGGGAGGGAAGGATTTGGTTTCTGAGAGTATCAAGAAAGTATCATTTATATGCCAGCTGGAAAACTGTATAGAATCCTACAGTGAAGTAGCTGAGCCTAATTGTAAATTGATGATAACTGCCCATGGAGGATGAGAGAACACACCTACCCAATGCTCAAAAGGAGGAGCTGTGAGCTAATATTGTCATATATTTTTTGTATTACACCAGAATTAAGTCAAAGGAGAAAAGGTATTTCTGATATTTTGGCACTCTGAAAATACATATGGATATATTCCTGATGCTCAGGGTCC
Organism: Cephalopterus ornatus; assembly: GCA_013396775.1. Classification (NCBI taxonomy): domain Eukaryota; kingdom Metazoa; phylum Chordata; class Aves; order Passeriformes; family Cotingidae; genus Cephalopterus; species Cephalopterus ornatus. The sequence goes on along the minus strand of VZRE01012430.1, from coordinate 138,153 downwards.
AGGAGCTAAACGGGATTAAGATGGAACAGAAAGTAGGAGAGGGAAGCAGTAGCAAAAATGTAGTAATGTTGTTTATATTGGTTAATGGAACATCAAGACTTCCAAATATTTTTTAATGAGAGGCTAATAAATCATTAAAACAGTCATCCCATCTAGTCCAAATCTGGACAATCACTGCTTGTACAGGCAGGGCACTTTTGGGCTATAGTCTCCAGAGATCCTGTCTTTTCCTTACGGACATGACACCCATGACAGAACTCTTCAGCATATAGAGGTGCTTGTGAGTGTGAGATGAAGAGCATTGACACGAAGTTACAGAACACTCACCAAAAAAAAAAAAATTGTGAAGTTAATATGCAGAAACAAACATAAAAAATCCTTTTTTTTCCTTTAGTGTAGTATTTTCCCCAGTACTTGTTTCTTCATAAACAAATAGTTCTATAAATAAATTAATATTTTTCACCTTCAAGTGTAGAAAAAAAGGCTATCATTAATCTTCTTTTCCAACACTTGAAATACAATCAGTGAGCTCTCTAGAGAAGAGAACTTATTATTTGTTCTTTATGTTTGTTGGCTAATTTATCCCTTAATATAAAATATTGGTGAAGTTGTACATATGGAAAACCTGATTAGGACAGGATAAGCTTCTTTGTATTAAAAGAGACAGCTGAACATCATTTATACAAAAAGGCTTTTTTGTAAGATGTCACTAGATTAGACTGATGAGTAGATTTTGTACTTTTGAAACTCAAAATTTGCTATGGTAGAAAATTTGCTTGGCAAATTGTTGCAATGCATGAAGAATAGTCATATTGATACATGCAGACACTAAATTGGACCAGGGACTTAATTTCAGCCTTTTCCTGTAAACTGGCCAGCAAAGACAAGTGTTACCCTATAACATTGTGTTAGGCTGCTTTTGCCCTTCTTTTTGCAGTTTTGTCTAATGCAACTGCATTTCTGTCTTCCTTTCCCCCCCCAGTCCTTTCACTACAAAACCCCAGATACTAACACAGAAGTTGTGGGTGGCAAGTTTCTGCGGCTGGAATAGACTGCCTTTCTAATGCAAAGGCACAAATATCATCAGAAATTGTCAATTCTTCTCAATTTCTCTGAACAGTTAAGGCAGCTGCTCAGCCTTGTATGCTCTTCTTAGATTGCCTGACCTGGGTTAAATTGCATTATGCTCGAGCAAGTTGGAGAGAGACTGTCGGATGTGCGTCCTCACAAAAGTGAGTGGTCCATGAGGCTGTTGAAGGAAAAAGAACTACCAGCTGGTATGTGCTTGATTTACTAGTCAGAGTAAAAATACAAATATTCAATAAAAGCATTCTTAAACCCTCGACTCAACTGACTGCTTTTAAGAAAGCATTTTGGATGGAGTCAGAGAGACTAGAATTTATTCTCAGGAAATTAATTACAAAACATAGAAGTGCTTGATACTAAAAGGAGCTTGGCTGATGGCACAAGCTCCAAACGCCTCCCCCCTGGTAAACCTACACTTGTGAACCCCTACATGCTCTCTCTGCACTCATTGCCTGCAGAAACCACCAGAATAGGGGGCAGTTCAGATTCCAATCTTACCTTTAGGTTGTTGGCAGATCACTGAAAACCACCAAATGTGCACAGTGATTAAGGTTCTGAAATTAATCTCTTGGAAGCCAGGAGATGCCTACAGACCAACTGTCAGATGTTACAAACTTTCAGCTCCTGAATGCAGCTGAACTCACTTCGAGAAAATGAGCAAAAGATACAATCAATAATGCACAGAAATTAATGAAGATCATCATGTATCGTGATGATCATGATGTATCAGTGATTCAAAAATCACTCGAGCTCTTCTTTAATATTACTGGACTGAACTGCTTGCAGAATGATTTAAGTTCAGTGACTCAGACTCATATCTCTACGAATATTTACTTCATTAAAAAAAAAAAGGCAATGTAGCGGGAATGGTGAGATGAAGCACTGCACAGCTGGGTACAGGGGCTTTCGACCCCACAGCCCTTCCTGTCCTTTCAGCTCAACCATCTAGCTGTTGTAGTCTGTACATAACTTTTACGTGACAGAACGTATCCTTTCATAAAACCTGCTAACTCCTACTAATCAGAAATTGGGACACACTTAGCCCCTTCCTTTCTTAGGAAGTCCTAAGTCTATGGTTTCCAACCAGGTGCTCCAGCGGGTGCCTCCAAAGTGACTTCCAAAGAAAAGCAGGTATGTATCTGGCATGTGTAACTCTGTGTGTGCCACAAGTTTCTGAGGTGTCCGTGTCTCCTGGAAAAAACAGGGTTGAATGTTCCTCCTCTGTGCTCTTCCTGTAATCCCAGAAGTTGTCACATTTCAGTCTTTCTACTTCAGTGACAGTGGTTTTGCCCATCTCAGGTAGAACTTGTCCTGCATGCTAAGCAATGTTTGCTGTCAAAACATCACATCTGATTTTTTCATAGGAAGTTTGTAGCATGTTGTATGGAACCAGCAGTTGTTTCTACATTTCTTTCAATGTGTTAAGTGACAGTAATGGATGCAGAGCCTAAAGTGGTCAACTTTCTAAAGGTGAGGTAGTTTGCAATCTGTCACTGGTGACAAAACCAATTTCAAGTAGGAACAAAAACGCTGCACAGAAAAGGACAGAAGGGACCTCAGCAGTTTGTTAATCTAATAATGGCAAACTTGTGGCAGTTGTGTGCTTTTTACTTCTGTAGCAATTACCTGCAGGACTTGAGAAACTTAAACAATACTGACACCAAAAAGCTGTCCCTAGCCCCAGACTGAGGCTTAGTATCTCGCTGTAGCAGTGACGTGCCATAACCGAGCTAGTGCTAAAGACAACCCTGGGCACCATTCTGGGTACCTTTCTTCTGCCCTATGCATGTGTAAGGACTGCTGGGGCCTTCAGGACTAGCTCAAACACTGTGTAACAACTCTTAGATACCTGCCCTTGCCATGAAATACAGAGAACCTGAGCCGCTACCTGCATTCTGTGCCTAGTCCATAGGGACAAGCACACTAAAACAATGCCCAAAGCAGTCAGCATAGGAATCGGGAAGCCAGCAGAAAACATGTTTGTGTATATATTGCATATAATTGCCTGAACAAAAGCTGAAGAAATTCCATCTAGGTGAGATATGGAGCTCACAGTCTCCCCTGGAGGTTGTTTTCATCTGGTTTTAAATTAATGAAAGGTATTCATTGCTTGCTTTCATGCTGTGGGAGGAATTGCTGTGTAAGAGCCTAGTTAGTACAGATGCGCAGGGAGTGGGGATTTGGTCTGGCACCTTCCACTGCCTAAAACTGTTTCAAGCATCTATTGTACAGGCAGCCTCATCTTAAACATTTTTAAGTCTCATGGATGTTTTGCCACAGAAGAGAAAGGCCAGTGCAAGAACATGGCACCCAAACAGGCACAGGTCTAAAGCCCGGCCCTACAGGCAGGCAGCCCAGAGAGGCAATCCCTGCTTCAGAGAATAGCATAAAATTCACAGACAAACAGTCACTGGAGCCAAACCTGATCATTTGAACTAGGACCATTTTGCTTAACTCAGTTTTAAAGCACCCAAGTCTTTACTTGGATTTAACCATAAAATTCAGAGATTTCACTGAAAATTAATCTTTACACGTGTATGAACTCCCATATCAGCAGTCATTGGCAAAGAAAATTCAGTAAGTAGTGCTCTGGTTGTGTTTTCAGTGGGCACATTAGCTATTGCTCTCAAGGGAAAGGAGGGATTAAAGAAATCTGCAGCTTGACAGTGAACCATCTGCCTGCAACCTCCTATGTGACCCGATGAGGCTGGGATAAAAGTGTGTGTTCCGCTTCAAAGCAGAGTAGGGTGAATATAAACAGTGTGCTCTTGGAAGAAGAACTCCACAGGGTTTTTCATTCTTGTGGCTCTCCTTGGATGATAGAGAGCTCATAATCTTCTACCAGCACATGAAAAGGAGAATTTTGGACCAGGCAAGTTGCCAGTTGGCTGCAGAACAGGAGGACAGAGGTGGCGTCACCCACCTGCTGGAGACAGGAGGGGAGGAAATGAAGTGGTGTCTTTCCCTTCCTTGGTGTCTTTGAAAGCACTTATGTTGCTCTTTGCCATAAAAACAGGCACTGCTTACTAGAAAAATATCTTACAGCGTGACTTATTTGTAGTTCCCGGTTGTAGCAGTGAGAAACAGGAGTGAATACATCGGGTGACTGAATTTCAAAGCTACTCCTGGAAACTCCTACTGAAGTCAGGGGGAACCAAGGGTTCTCAAAATCTTTCAGGAGGTTTGAGACACCAGGACTCATGGGAGAGCAGGAAGTGAAGGAAAATCTCTAGGAAGGATTCATTAGGCCTGGGTAGTTTTTTATACTGATCCTTGGTATTCGAGTGTAAACAAACTACACCTACTTTGTAAATATGCCTTCTAATAATTTCTGGGTGATACGTATTCTCAATGTCTCTCATTCTTGAAAACAAAATTCTAATTTCAGAAAACAAATAAAAAATTCAAATTTTTGCAAGATTTGTGATTATTCTGTAAAAAAAAGCATTTATTGGTATGCCTTTGACATTTTCAGAAATCCTGCATCTCAAGCAGTACACCATTTCATGGCTTCTGCATTTTCTTAAATTTCAGTTTCCAGGTTTTAAGCCTCCTATCTTCCACACAATGTGAGACAAAAATAAAGTAAATGAAAAATAATTAATAAAACAAATTAATAGAATTAAAGGAGCTAAGGGGTATTTGAATTCAGTCACTGAAAATGAGACTTACTGGACCCCTTTTTAAACAGATGGCTGCCTTATCACCATGTGTCTCAATTAAGACCAATTGCTACCTAAATTCAGAGGGGCAAGGAGTGACCACTCTAAACACTTGGGCAGAAAGATCAAATCTCGTGAATTGCTATAGCCTTCTCGTGGGCAGACATAAAAATTCTGTAAATAACAGGACAAAATACTAACTGGTTCCCTGAAATTAGAAAAAATTTCCAGATTTCCTTTACTATTTGTAGCCACCAGAACATTAATTCACAGCCTGCACAACAGATGACACCAGTCATCTGTTTATATTATGCTCAAATATTGCTATGTCCAATAGATTAGTACAAATTTTATCGTTATTGATTTAATAAAAGCCTTTTTGCAAGACAAGTAGTGTTCTCTACTGCTTTGTATAAATCATCCCATGTACATGCAGAAAACATGTTCTTGCCTTTTACTTCACGACTAGAGAACACCAACAACATTTAACAGGCTCATTTAACATTTAACTAGCTTCCCCTGACTCTGCAAAGCCCTTAGTCTGCTTAGGAGGTGTTCTGCACATGTAGTAAACTCTGCTAAATCCTTAGCTTGAATAATGTTGGAATAATATTTAGTCTAGCTTTCAGATGATGTACTGGTATCTCATTCAGTTACATGGCTTCATCTGCAACTGCCCCTTCCACTTGGATGGCAGTTTGGTGCTTTGGTTTTCTCAGCTATAATTTTGGCCAGTGTTGCCCTGATATGTTAAGCTTAATATTTTTATTAGAATAGAAAATACTTTGTAGTATTCTTGTCATCTTTCCTAATTTTTCCTTTCCAGCATTTGCTGTCACTCTGGAAGTCAGTGCAACTTTCCACTTCATGCTCTGGGAGAGTTCCCCTTCCCTCTTGTGATTTCTCCACAGCCTATTATCCAATTTTATTTTTCCTTTTAGTCTTATTTTTAAGGTAGTACCTGGGGCATAATTTTTACAGCTTCCCTTCTCTTACTCCCAAAGCCTTTTACTTCTTTTCAGGTTGCTTTTCAGCTGCTGACTTTGTCATCCCATAGGAGGAGAACCAGAGTCTGAGCTTACTCTGCATATGGCTCTTGTGAGCCTGCAAGATAAATCTGACTGAGGAGTGGCAGGTGGCCAGGGGAATGGGAAGGATGGTGGCAGAGGAACAGATGAGGAATAAACAGTGGGAACAAGAGAGGGCAGAGTCTAGGACTGTACTATTTTTAATCAGCACAAAGCCCAAAAGAAATTTAGTGGATAAACACTGTCACACATGTTAAGGAATTCTTTTTTTTCACGAGGAAACAAAACTAAATAGCAGAAAATCTTTGTCTGACAGGATGGTGACATTAATTTTAGATATTGATTGGAATCCTATCTGACTGGTTTCAAACCAGTCATTAGGGGCATTTAGACACTTTCCCAGTGTCACCAGAGTCTACTCGGAGGCAGCAGGAACTCCATCTCTCTTTAAAGATTCCTAGGGACAATCCAGCGTGATTGGAGAAATGGTCCACACTGTTCCATTGAAGCATGGATCCCAGCATCATGCTGCAGGCTGTAAGTGCTGCTTTCAGCTGTGTCTCTACCACACTTAGAGGATGAAGAGGCACTGAGAGCACTCTGGGACTGCTGCAGATGTAAACTGCCACCTGATGAAAACACCTAAAAGATTTTTTTCCAGTCCAAATATAACAAGTCATACAGAAGATATCAGGGGTTCTTTTATTAAAGATTCTTCAATGGATCCCCAATATTCTCTGTGAGAAAGAAAAAGAGAGAGAAATTAAGGATCAGGCTCCTAGTTGGGTGTTGGGTTTTTTTTTTTTTTACATATTTTATGCCTACAGAAACAAAATCAACCTTACTAAGTGATCAGTCCTTTCAGATTGCTTACCTGAAATGTAGCCTGTTTGTCAGAGTGCCTCAATACAAATCAAAAAAAAACCCCCAGGCCTCTGATTAAGATGACAATATAAACAAAAGTTCCATTGTAGTAACTTTTGAGAAGAAAAATCTCACCCAAGTATCAGCTCTAAGAGCAAAAAAAAGTCCTGTCTTAATCAGAAACTTTCTTACACTGAAGGAAAGGTGAGGTACATGCAATAACACAAGCTTAGGGAATACTGAGAAATCTTATCTACCTCACATACGTATACTATATGAGGAGGATATTAAACCTTCACTTGAAAAGTCCTTAGAGAGCTAGGATTTTAACTAGAGGCCATTTATAAAGCAATGGAACAACTAAATGAATTAAGGGATGCACAGTATTTTGCAATATATTTTTTTTCATCTCAGCAAACTTACGCGTTTATATGTTTCAAGGCTAGAACAGCCTAGCATGAACTTCTCTAATCTGTGTGAACCATGGCTACTCTATCCTATGCAGAGATTTTTTTTTTAACAGAAAAACAATCTTTCTTAGTATGCAACTGAATACTTGGAAGATCTGTAATGTGGTTGAAAACAGAGAATCTTTTACAATTCATTTCCTACTTGAAAACGTCAGGCAAGGGCAAATCAGATGTATACTGAAAATCTGATTCAGAAGTTAACCCTTCTTTTTAAAAAATGTAGTTTTCAAGATATTTAACTTTTGTTTCTTTATGGGAATGTAACCCCAAAATTAAGTTTCTTCTTCTTGCATGAGTAACTCTTTTGACTGTGATTGATCTAGTCACCTTTTGAACAAAATATTTTAAATATGGAAGCCTGACTAATGCAGATAAGCTGTATGCATACATTGCAATCCTCTCTTCTACGCAACTTTTTTTCTGGCAGTTGTTATTATATAATCACAGTCTTGCTATTTAGGAAACTGAGGTAGAGGGAAGTAGCAATATTTGCCAAAGGATGCGTGGTAAGTCACTGTCTGTAAAACTACAGGAGGCCAGCATTGTCACACATTCATAATCCTTCTTCACAAATGCCAAGCTCTATCCTTGCTTATTTGCTCTTTATTTCACCTAGATTCAAACAAAAATATCAGTTTATTAAAACAGGTCAAATATTTATGAAGATTTATAGCAATATTTCCATAAATGAAGACAGATATGCAAAAGAAAATAACAAGACAACCTCAATACAAGTAGAAGTTTAAAGCTAAAACCACCTAAAGGTTAAAGCAGTGCTCAGCTCTGCCAAGCTGTGCAGTCAGTTTACAAAGAGAGACTCTCTAATGAGCAATTAGAGCAATTCCTGCATTATTTATTCCTATATTGTTCTGATATTTCCAGAGACCATAGAAATAAAAAGTCTCCTACCATTCAATGAAGCTCTGGCTGACAGTTGTGCTAAAAGTCTGCCTGTAATTATTCTGAGGGGGTTCACTACATTCTCATGTGATGTGATGTGATGTGACACACAAATGCATTGTATGACCCTCTCAGAATTTGAAATTTTGAGACATTTGTTCATACTAAAGAATCACATTTGCAGCTTACCACTGTTCAGGTGCTCAGCAGCAATACTAGAGGTCTGGCACTGGCTCTTTTTTAGGGTGAGCTGAACGACTCTAGGACCCATAGACTACGTTTATTGATTATAATGGAAAGTTAGACATTAGACTCATATGTCATCTACACATAGTCAGCTTTTCAGTCTCAGGATGGTAAAGCAGATGGAGAGAACTGTGTTCCAAGGAACATTTGTGGAAGAAAAATACTTTTATTTCTATATAAATTTGTGAAAACACAACTGATGTATTTTTAGTTGCAAATATCCTAAATTCCCCTGCTCTTCTTATGGACAGAGTGAATTCATCAGGGATGTAAAATATAAAATGTGACTTCAACTAAGGGGTTATGTAGTAATCTTTAGAATAGGTACCTTGTCTGCATCTTCATGAGCAAGAATTTTGGCAAAAGATGCAAAATCAAATTCAAGAAGCAACTAAAAATTTCACTGGAGAAAGAAGTCAAATTGAGCATGGCTTAGTAGCAGAAAATTTCCAAAAGAAAGGGAAAAAAACCCACTAGGAAGAACAGCACATTCAGTGCTCATGGAGAAAGGGAATTAATTTTACATGCAACCACTGCTGCATGTAGTATTTCTATATCAGCTGATTTTAATGAATATCACATGGAAGCAGTAATTCATTCTAGGGTTACAAATTATCTAACCAAATTTGACACACCTGGCAAAGACAGATGGCATAATTTGACCAATAGACACTGCAGTTGTTGTATTGTAGCTAAGACTCAGAAAGCATTGTGACTTAACAAAATCTCTTTGTGAAAACCAAGTATTTTTCATGTTGCCTCTGTGAAATACAACTTTTCTCTAGGGATCTTTGATTCTCTTTGGCCCCTATATATATATAAGTAAAATGCAAATGTTGCAAGAACATGTAATACAGCACCAAGTCCCGAGCAAAGCCATGAATTTGCTGCTGTTCTTTGGCAGTGGCCAATAGATGCTGCCAAGGCCTATGTCCAACATCTTCTCTTGACTTGAATTTGAGCATGGATAATGGTAACCTTGTGTACTTTTGCCTACAGTTCAGTTTCTTGTGTCAGATTTAGGTCAACCACTCTATAAAATGGAGGAAAGACAGGGAGGCTGTACCAATCACCTCACTCACGAGTAGAGATCTGACTGGAATTCAGAGGCAGCGATGGCACTGAGAAATGACAACAGCAGAGAGACTCTTCAGAGACTTACTTTGGTGTTTGGGACATCAGTTACCATTTAAGCAGCTGAAAGCAGCCACTGACAGCTCTCACAGCATGCCAGGCAAAGGTATAGAGAAACTGAAAACAGTAAGAGGCTTAAATGAAAGTCATCAACCATTAACTCCCTAAGTCAGATTCTGCACAGAATTGCCAGACTAAATTGAGTGTGGAGAAATATCAAAGACATTATTAAGATATTTGTAAAAGTCACCGGGACATAAGCGTTTTTCCTCCTTTAACCCAAGTCCTTCTAAACATGGAGATGCCTTTAGATACAGCAAAGTGAGTGTGTATAAGGAGTCAAGCTCTACGCTAGGAGAAAATGTTATTTTAAGAAATGTGCACTGGACTTAAAACAGTGTAGATTTTTTCATACCAATTAGCAGCACCCATTCTTCTGATCTGATTCTCCCAAGAGCCTTTGCCAACCCCAACTCTGTCCACTCCATGACTTATGGCATTATTATATTATTTTTGTTGTAATGCTACCAAAAATGCTCTTTTGTTAGAAGACCATATTTGCTCATGTAACAGCTGAGCTTATACACTGTATGAAGTCATTACCAGGTTCCCTACTTGTGACAAAAAGATAATTTCAGTTTTAAAACAGATAAGAGGACGAGAATGCCTACGGAAAATTGTGGGCATCATATAACAAGTAAGTATGCTCCAGCAAAATGTCAGTCAGAAGCATCATTGAGCTAAATGAAAATGCTCGATTTTACTTTAGAAACCATACCCAACCCTCTCTGCAAACCTACAAAGACTTAAACCTACTTTGTTGCCTGCTGCTCATATCCGAAGTAACAAGCTCTACTCTAATCTGATTCCTTATGTTCCTCATATTTTCAGTGAACAGTTAGACCCTGCTGATAAATTTTTCCTAAGTCCCTTTTTCTCTTAACTCAAAACAGACAACCATTCCATGTTATTCATACAATTTCTCTTCAGATAATCTCTTAATTCTATACAGAAAAAATGCTATTTCAAATGTCTCTTAGAACCAGGAACAGCACTTGTTTCATATTGCTGACATTGTTTTCATTTTGTACTGATGTGACTCAGCATCACAGTCTTTACAATTAGGAAATGTTTCATAATTTCACTTTAATGATATATCAGTAAAATTTTATCTTTCCCTTACTGTGCCCTTCGGAGATGAGCTTGCCATAAAACTCATTCATGTGCTGCTGCCATAGTTTTGCGCTGATTTTTCCATTGCCCAACACACTTATCATTAATGTAAACTCCATTAACTCTTACGCCCATCTCAGCTAAGAATCTGACTAAAAAGCAAAGACTGAAATCAATTTCTAAGTTAGAAAGAAAATAAGTGCTTGGGCAAAAATTACTTTTAAGGGGGAAAAAAAAAGCAGCAACAGTTGTTGCAATTACTGTATGAAATAAAGAATATTACAAATGCAAAAAGTACAGACTACAGCTTCTTTAAGATGGTCAGGCATTCTAGTTCAAAAATATTGGGGTTGTTCCTCCTAAATTTTTGTACCAAAGCAAACGTGTGACTACACGTGTCCCCTTTTTTTTGTCTGTATTCTCAGCAGCTGCTGAACTACTTCTATCCCATTTCCTCTTGACAGAGTCAGATATTGCTTCTCTTTCTGTTTCAGTGTACAGTTATGTGGCTGATCTGTCTTACTCAGTACATTTGCAGCATCTTGTTCTTATCTCCAGAGCACCTGGGCCCAAGAAAAAATAAGAAAGGTGAAGCAAAGAGAGGTGCTAGAGGGTGATGTGTAATGGCAGGAGAAAACTAATTCAGTGCGACTGAGAAGAAACTGATGCACATGGATTTCAGGGTGAATTAGGCTGGATATGGAAGCTTAGCAGAACATGGGTAAAGATTTTCACTTTAGCCCCTCTTCCCAGGGACTACTTTATAATTCTCAATCACTATATAAAGACAAACAACAACAACTCTTATTGACAGCAATGCGTTTCAGGTAAAGAGGGCTGTGCAAAGGCAAAGCTATGGCTTTGAATCCTCTCTGTCAGGGAAGGGCACTGAGCTGAGACTCCCATATTTTCAGCAAGTGCTCTAACACTGACCTACAGAAGAAACAAGAATGTACTCCAGTTTTGAAAGTGGTTATAAATATTATGGAAAGCTAAACCTGAATTCTGCAGCTACTTAAGATTTCAGAGGCAAGAGGAGGAAGGAATACTTAGTTTGGATTATCCCATTGGGACCTATGCTCTGAGCAACTTTGCCCCGTCAAGTCTGAGGTGCTTTCTGGACGTGATGAAGACCTTCTGTTACTTTGGGAACTTTAAAGTTCAGTATTAAAGGAAATATGGTAACTTTTCTGGATTTGAGATTTTGAGGATTTAATTTGGATTTATGTGTCTGTCATTCTTTTACATCTCAGTTCACAACCATACACAAAAGGTCATCTTCAAATTCTTTGGATTTTTGATGCAAACAATATTGCAACTGTTCCTATGCTTTTTTAGGCTTCAGATTGGCAGCTTTCCATGCAATCAGATATCCATGGGACATGCAGAGCTTTAGCGATGTTTCTGAGCTAGTTTTCAGAATAGGTACCATATATCTTATATACTGATGATAAATAATTGAGATATACAGATCTGCTTTCACTTTGCAGGAGCTCTAAGTTTAAAAATAGCAATATTTTCTTTACATAACAGACCAAGAATTAAATTTTCCATGTGCTCTCTAACAGCAATAACACATAGAAGATTCACTCATTAGCACGTTTTAAAACACACTGTCTCAATTGTTCATGCCTTTCACAAGGTGGCCTTAGACTTGAACTCTGATTTTGATTTATTGAGAAAGAAATAAAAAAAGATGAAAAATTTGTAAATAATACTAACAGTATTTGAAAAGTCAAACAGAAAATTCAGCATTCAATTTTAAAGTAAAGCTGAAATTTAAAGGAAGAAAAACCAACCAAGTTAACACTTACATTTTATTTAGCATTCACTTTCTAATATTTGTCTAGTAATAATAATAGCTATGAGTTAAACTGTATTCCAATAGTAGTGAAAAAATGGATTTTTTTTTGTCTTGCAGAAGCACTGAAAGTCAGCAACTGTACTTCAGAATTTCTCGTGACTCTTGTTCTCTTTACACAGGAGCTGGTTTAAGACACTGCTCTGTTTGAGAGCTTTTAGACTGGATATGTCTTCGCTTAAAACAGGGACTTCACTTTGATCCTCAGTTATCACATCTTCACTGTCTGACAGCGTGCACAGGAGTGTATCATTTTCATAGGTAGGGAAATAATACCTGAAAGTAACAAGACATAATTACTAGATAGTCACATATTTTGTTTGAGAGGTTGAGATTATATTTTTAAATGAGATTAGATTTTTAAAAAAGGAAAAATGAGCAAGTCTGGTTGTCTGGAATGACAGGAAGCAGAACACCCAAAAAATCAACTGGTATGGACGATGTAGCAGTCATAGAGAAGAGCTGACAACAGACAAGCCCTTCCTCTCTTTCTTCACCCATAGATTGTCACAACCGAGTCTGCAGATACAGATTTGTCCCACAACAAATGCTGAACTGCGGTGTTTGAGTTAGAACACTCCCTGTGCTCTACTACCCAGTAGAGCATCATCCCCTGGACCTATACAGCCTACTTAGAGTCTGAACCACTGTTTTATTACACGCTCTCTCTATTTTCTGTGGAAAAAACTATGAGTAAACAACCAACTTGTTTTGATGCCTAAAGTTAGGCAGACATCATGAATACATCTACATTAGACATGCAAAAGAAGTGGTTTGATGTGGTTCTAGAACAATTTTGCAACAACAAACTTCTCTAGTATACTGACTTTAAAATTCAGATCCTACATATGGCAACAGCGCATCCTGAATGCAACTGAAACAGGATCTCACATTCATTTAAGTTCAGACTGTAGAGATTTCTAATTCTGAGTAGTTTTGAAAACACTTATTATTTTATCTGGACCAGTACAGCTGGGGACCTCAGAGCACTGTTGTATTGCCAAAACTCAGAGCTTCCAACTTACTGTTTCACAGATATTATCAAGTAAAAGTATAAATGCTGAAAGAAATATGTTTGCCCTTACTGTGGTTGATCCCATGTAGATCTGGCTGGCAGGAATGCAATGTGTTTGGTCTCTTCCATATGACTTATCAATACCCCTTTGGATTGAAATTTCTCCTGGCAGTTGTAACAACGACAGTGATGGATTTCTCTTCTGATGAAATTCACAAGCTTTACTTGCTGATAAAAGTTTAGACCTGGGAGAGATGGTAGCAAACAAGCACTTGGGAAACATAAAACTTAATTTAAAAATGCTTTCTTGGATTAAGCATAAAGATTGATAAGAGCTTACTGAAGACCAGCACTGCCTGAATGCTGTAACTTAGGAAATTAGCTGAACAAATGCTTTTTCCTACTGCACGGAAACTAACCCTTCTTTCAGTGTAAAAACTGCAAACACTTTGCTTCTCAGTCTAAGTCTAAGCTCTAAGTTCAGTGACAGAGCTCTAGGGGGAGGCAAGTAGGCTGAGGAGTATCAGAGAATGAGAAGGAGACTGACTACTGCGATCGCATCCTGCCTTCCCTGGGACAGGCCCAATGGGAAGACAGGATACATGATACGGAGGATTCCCTGCCCTCCCTCCGCCTGCCCGAGCACAGTGACTTAAGGGACAGAGGATAATGGCAAAAAGTCCCTGTCCTGTGAGACAGGCATGTCTCCTCTGTGAGTTCCCCACCTGCCCACGTTCCCCAGAGCAACAGGTGTGAGCCTCTGCAAGTGGAACCCAACAATGACAAGGACAATTGTTCATCCAGCAGGAAAGTGTCACTGGGGTTAAGTCAGCCTATGCCCTGGATGAAAATCACTTCCATAAAGAAAAAACCCCACGTCATTGTCATACGAGACTCCCTTTTGGAGGGAACAGAACGGCCAGTATCCTAACCAGACTCACTTCTTGGGGAAGTCTGCTGTCTCCTTTGGGCCCGGGTTAGAGGTGTGACAAGAAAGCTTACCCTCATGGTATTTATGTCAAGGTACTCTCATGGGTAATTATCTGTTATTGATTTTTCAGGTGGGCAGTGATGAAGTTGCAATAAGAAGTCCAAAGGCAATCAAGAGAGACTTCAGGAGCACAAGCACTGTTCTCCTCTGTGCTTCCAGTTGCAGGAAATAATGAGGGAAAAAACAGGAAGAGCCAGCTGATCAGTATCTGGCTCTGAGCCCACTATCACTTGAAGAATTTGGGAGTTTTGATCATGGATTGGCCAACATGACCCCAGGCCTGCTGGCAACAGACAGGGTACACCTGTCTCAAAGGGGGAAAAAGATCTTTGCAGAGGAGTTAGCAGGACTCATTGAGACAGCTTTAAACTAGATTTGAAGGGGGAAAGGGATAAAACCAGGCTCACTAGAGACGAGCCTGGGGCAGGATGCCAGTGTGTGATGTTCAACAATGCGAAGTGCTGAGTTCTGCACTTGGGACATACAACCCCATGCAGTGTCACAGGCTTGGGGAAGCTTCCTGATGGAAAAGGACCTGGAGGTGTTGGTTGACAATAGCTGAACACGAGCCAGCAGTGTGCCAAGGTGGCCAAGAAGGCCAATGACATCCTGGCTTGTATCAGAAATAGCGTGGCCAGCAGGAGCAGGGCAATGACTGACTCCCTGCTTCACCTGGAGAAAAGGAGACTCAGGGGTGACCTCATCACTCTCTACATCTACCTGAAAGGAGGTTGTAGCCAGGTGGAGGTTGGTCTTTTCTGCCAGGTAACAAGCAATAAGGGGGAGGTTTAAGTTCGATATTAGGAAAAATTTCTTCACTGAAAGGCTTGTCACGCATAGGAACAGGCTGCTCAGAGAAGTGGTTGAGTCACTGTCTCTGGATATTATGGGAAAGATGTGTGGATGTGGCACTTATAGGGACATAGTTTAGTGGTGAACTTGGCAGTGCTGCTTTAATGGTCGGACTCAATGATCTTAAAGGTCTTTCCCAACCTAAATGATTCTGTTCTACAGTAGAAAGCAACACTGGTCATACAAAGCTTAGAGTACAGCCTTCTAAGTTGCAAGCAAGTATTAACAGGCATAATAATACTACTACTTCCAGGGCTCCAGCAGCCATAGAGTAGGTATCTGTAGAAGCCACTCTGCAAAGAATCCAGTGGTTTTAAAGAAAACAGCACACATCCTTGGCACTAACAACAGTTCCAGAAAAATAAAGTGTCCTTGGCTTGCTTTAGTAGGTTGGCAGAAACAGTTTCCATAATGGAAAAGTTAAATGTTCATGCAAAAATAAAACTGATAAAGTTGTTTTCCTCTATTCTTATGATGTGGTTTTCTCTGCACTAGTGGCAAATGCTGACAATTACAACACCTCTTACTCACCATGCTCTGACTTTATTTTAGGAAAGTCAAATCCATGTGATTTCTGGAGGAAAAAAAAAAAGAAAAGAAAAAGATATCTATTTCCGCTACTTCTACTATTTCAAGTTAAAAACAGCTTAGCTTTTCACAGACTGACACAGACACATGCATACAGAGATACAAACAAAACATGAAACAAATCCCCAAAGTTTTTTTTCATCAGAAACTTTCATATTCTGTTAAACTGTAATGCTCTTGTTAACTAGTTTATCAAAACTGAAACACAGATGCTAACCATTAAATACATTTAATCATCAAGCCACTATGATATTAAAGATGCTACTTCTTTACTGTTTGTAACAGTTTGTACACTCACAAATAACAGCTAATCATACTCTTAATGTAAAACTTGACTCCTCTGCATGTTTTAGAGAACAGATGCTGGAGACACATGCAGTACTTTAGCTCTGTACTGAAGAGGGCATTCTAATGCAGCAGCTGATTTGATCTTAAGAAGACATTACAAACCCAATTTTTAATTCCAAAGTGATGAAAAAGCTATTATTTAAAACAAGTCTTACCTGCATGTGAAGATACAGTTTTTCTGTGGTGTCTGCTTGTTGTTCACAGAACAGGCAAACTGCGCATACAGGATGCTCCTCCCAGTCAGACCAGTCTCTTACGAATAAAAGTCAAAAAGATTCATTTGATTGTGGAGAAGGGAAGAGACAGTTTGTGAAAGGGCACTTCAGATTCTGCAGTTACAGGACTAGAAATAAATACAGGGAAACTGAACACTTTAAAGGGGGCAATAGTGTGGATTTATAGCTGGATATATGATTACAATCTGGTTTACAGTCTAAAAAATACTACAAATTCAAGAATAACTGAGCAGTTACCACTGGGTAATTCCTGTGTAGACAGGCATTAAGTCCTACTTGAAACTGTTTGCACTAACAAACAGAATATTAAGTTAAATTTCTATCTAGTTTGACAAGTCATCAAATATGGCTTTCATTGCATATTTTTATAAAGTCTTAAAGTTATTTTATACCTTTCTAATATTTCAACACACCAGCCAAAGACATAATCATCAAGCACAGCTTACTCTGTTATTTACTTCTTAAATATTAATTATTCATAAGACATTAATGGCACATTTAGACATGCACACAGAGAATACTTTAGCAACACATCCATTTAAAACCCTAGTACTGCTGAGAAATTGAAATATTCCTGCAACCAGGTATAATCAAGTAAAATAAAGCTCAAGTCACAGAGAGAACCAGGAAGATCAGGGATCCTGATACCCATTTACTTCCTGCTTATTCCATTTCCTACAGCCAAGGAAACCACCTCTGCAGTGATCTGAGGGCCTGGACCACAGAAGAATGCAGATGAGATGGATGTTACCCTCAGTCAGCACTGCTGAGAAGCTTCATTTGAAATCCTGCTTTAATCTCTAGTTATTACCTTTATATCAGATTTTTTCCTACAATTTCTTTCTCATGCTGACATTTTTGATGCTTACTCCTGATACTTAAATTTGAGCAAAAGCTATTCAGCTGTTTTTTTGTGGTACAAAAGTAAAAAAAAAAAAAAAATCCATTTTTTTTACATCATTACAAACCCAGAAGGCTCTTGTTTGAGCCTAAGCCAAATGAAAAATAGGCTCGTGGTTGAAATATGAAGCTTACAGCCCTTGTTGCTGAGACGAGCTTTTAATGAGAACAATTTGGAATTGATTTGATTGGCTAAGACAAATTTTAACTGTGTACTAACTATGCATAGCATTTTCCCTGTAACTACTTTCAAAAATAATGGTCTTGCAAGCCTTTGTAATGGGCACATAAGTAACTCTTACTCTTCTAGGTTATCTAGTAATTCCCGGTCGTCCTCTGACTGCACTTCCTCCCAGGACTTTCCAAATTCCTGGGGAGAAAAAAGGAAAGAAAACAATAAAACATTTCCTGATTCACATCACATTTTGTCAATCAACTGAATGAACATCTCAGAAGTCACAATAACTTATTTTGGATCACTTCAGTATTGCTATGAGTTAAAGGCAGTCATACAACGGTGCTTTAGCAACAATTTTTAAAATAATAATTATCTTTGTCTTTTAATGGGGCATTCCCCACCCTATGCCTTTGAAGAAGATGATTTGGCACAGAGTTCTCAAGAACAGTAGAGTATTGCAAGACTACAAGATGTTCCTAGGGTTGGTATGTTATCAGTGTCTCAAGTTTGCCCTCACACTTGCTCAATCCAATCTGTCTACCTTGCTCCTCATGCAGCATATGCTGCTTAATGCAGCTATCACACCTGAGACTTTTGTTGGCATAGCTACACCAGCCAGTGCTTGTTCCTCGTTCAAAGATATGTCAGTAAAAACACATGGTAAACTTAGCTTCAGAGTACTCCAAACAGACAGTGTGAGCCAGGGCATAGACCTTTGAGCTAGACTCCAGTCTGTCTTCCATCCTCACCTTGTGAATGTGAGCACATCTATTCATGGTGTTCTGTTCTTCCTTTTACTTTTTGTGTTGTTTATTTATATCTTCAAGACCTTCAGCACAAAGTATATCACAATACATTTGTGCCGCATTCAGCACAATAGCAAGCACTCTCAGCATGACTGAGATATAAATAACAGGCAATAAAAAGCTGAAGCGCCCTACTGAAATACCAGCAATGATCTTCAGCTAGTGCTTTTCTTTTCTTGGATTTTTCTTGTCTTTAAAAATAAACCCAAGCAAACTAACCAGTAATCAGAATAGTATTTTTGAACTCATATTTTTGATGGCTGTGAAGGACTTGAAAAGATCACAGTTGATGATCTTTTCCCCATTAAAAAAAAAGGTAGCTAATAAAAAGATAATACTTTAATTAATTTTATTCAAATATTCTTTGTAATAAATATATCTAATAACATCCTAGGTAACAAGTATTATTATTGCCTTTATGGTTGTTTGGAAAAAGAAGGAAAAGATATTATTTATCTAACAATTTTATGAGAATTTTTAAAGTTGTTAGTGTCTATCAGGGAAATGATAAACAATAGTCTCTAGACAGCTCTAAACCTAATGTCATCAGATATTACAAAATGAAAATTCACTAATTAATTCAGTGATGCTACATGGCAGTGTGTAAACTCTGTGAGTTAGAGGGGAGACTCATTAATGTCACCATTACTGTGAGATAACACGAAGCCATTAACACCTCTCACCACATGTTCTCCCAGCTGCTCACTACTTTCCTATGTCTGCTAATGTTAACACCTTAATGAGCGGAAAGTGGCTCACAACCACTGCCAAATGAAGACAAATGCTCACAGTTTTTCCCCTTACCAGCTTGAAGTATATGAGCACAAAAGACTAAGTTCAAAACAACGGCCAGTAATAAGTTTCACCTTTAAATAAAAGGTAAAAGGGAAAAACCATGCACAAACTTTATTATTGCTGCTGTTTCTTTATGGTGTTTCTGTGAAGAAGGCAGCGAGGGATCTTGTAAGAGGTCTCTGTTTCCCTTCTCTAGTTATATTCAGAGGAGAGGAAAAAAAAAAGAGGAAAAAGCTAACCAGGTCTTGTATCACTGGAAAACTGCATGGTGAATGGATAACTAGGGATGCTGTAATGAAAGTGCAAAGAAACTGAAGCTGAGCAATTGGGTGGAAAAGAGCTCTTCGAAACATTCTTAAAACTCTTGCAGTATTTTTTTTTTAAACTTTTCATAGTTTTTTTTTAAAAACCCTTTTTTAGTTCTACAGCTTGATGGGCATCTGGGACCAAGGGTGTCTTTGTTAAGCATTCAACTTTCTTTGCTCTTTCATCCAAGATGCAAGAGTTCCCAGCAATCATATCTTGAGATTCCCAAGAAATTCTTAACAAAACCAGAGAAAAATGAGACTTGACATTGTTAATAGCTGAAACAGTAGAAAATGCATAATTAAAAAAACTGAAGGCCTTGCAACATATCGAAGAAAACCCAATTTTTTACTATGTATCTCACAGAGAGGATTACCCTATAGAAAAGTGAGGAGAGCATGCAAATGTGTGTGGTTTGATTATTTTCTCTTCCAAAATGAAGTCTAAATGCAAAGAGATGAAATGCCTCACTGACAATTTATCTTCTCAACTTGAGTGCAATTTTAAAGGTTCTACTGGGAGAAAGTCTGTGTGCCTCACTGAGGCAACACACCTCAGCTTGAAGAGAAGTGCTGAGATGGGAGAAACCAGAAACAGCAGCTGGTATTTCAACCAGTTTTCCCTAAAGACCAGTTGCTGAACTACACGCAAATAGAGTTCCAGGCCTGTGGAGCTCAGAAACTCCAAACAGACGCTGCCTTCCCCTGCAAATTTCTCTCATCCTTCCACTCACCTGTCTTGCTGTGATCATCCATGTTGTTTTAAATATCTGCAGAACTTGAGATGGTCTATCAAGTAGAAGAGATGGCCTTCTCCCAACATTAGTTAATACATATTGGATGAGTTTCAATATAAAGCATTCCCCCACTTGGGGGATTTTATGAAGTCTTCAAACTAACAGCAACTGATGATTGGTTTCCCTCTACTATTTTACAACATACACACTGTATAAGTCAAAACAGGCTAAATATAACTAGTAACCCCCATAATAGCACAGTCTTCCCCTGGCTCCCAACAGATAATAATGGTGATCTAGGGCTTGGCAATAAGGACAAAATACCTTTTTATTTTTGAGGAAAAGTAAAGGCTTTATGAAGTAAGTTTTCTATTAAGTAGTAGGTATCATTTTTCAGCTGCTTAGCTTAGTCATAAGTGCATTCGCTATAGTGATGTTGTATACTACAGATGCACACCATTAGTCAATTTGAAAATAGACATCTGTGCTTCCTACAAAGGATATTCTATACTTAAAGTTCTGCTGGTAACAATCAGATGAATACAGAAAGGAAGGCCTTGCCAGTCTGGGTCTGCCTCAGTTTCTCGGGCTGGGAAAAAGAAAGTTTTTGCCTTTGGCTCTTTTATGGCCTCCAGCAGGCACAACAGACTACAAAGTTCTTCCCTCTCCATTTTTACTTGGCTCTTTGTGCAAGGTGAGTCATGGGGCCACAGGGTGACACAGGGAGAGAACCAAGAAAATTCAGCTGGAAGTTTTTTTTGGAAAAATAAGGTAATCTACATATATATCATAGATGCATTGTTGCTCACTTCTTTACACTCTACTATCAGTTTGTCTCTTTCAATTTGTACTTCAAGTCTTTCTGTATAGGATTAGTATAATCTTCCACAATAGAGACAAAAGACCTCCAAATTCACTAGGGAAGTGACACCACTGCCCTTCAAGTAATTTGCATAATTGCAAAACTCTCTCTGTAATTCAATATAACGATCTAATAATAAGATTTTGATACTTGCTTATGAAAGAAATCTATCATGCACATGACAAAAAAAGCTTCCACTCCTACTTAGTTAAATTACTTAGGATAAATTACTACGTGTAATTTATCCTAATGCTAACCTGTGTGCAACAGAACATGTCAATGATATGGAGGTAGACAAATAAATGATATGAAAGTAGATCATGACAGAAGTCATAGAAAGTCACAGAATATCAAAATATTTACAAAGGAATATGCACTTATGTTACTCACTGCAATGTGAAATTAGAAATTTAGGGGAGAAAATTGCCAACACACAGACAGAAAAGGTAACTTATGTTATGAAAATAGATTCTCACATCTGCACTACAAATATAAGTGAAGTCAAAAGCAGAATGGATGGAAAGGTAGAAGGCAGGCAAGACTACTGCTCTAAATGAAATCAACGGGAGCTCTGCCACCAGCTTAAAAGACAAGTAAGAACTGGCCAAAAGATCAGGAGGCAATTCAGCAGACATTCTCAGGCCATCTGAACAAAAGTCCTTAAAACTTCTTGGTACAAAAGCCACAAAATAAAGGAAACCGCCAGTTCCAGCTTTATAAGACTATTTTATGCAGTGCTTGGTGAAGAAAATATGTCATGGAAAATTATAAAAAAAGGACAATAATTTCTGTAAGATGGTTGCAATAAAGAACTATGAATTTAAATAGCTTAAATTTTAATTGCTGACAGAAAAGCTTTATGGTGCACATCCTAAAGGTAAAGTATATAAGACTGTGACAATATTGATTTTTATCACTGGAGACCTACTTAGTATTATAGTCTCTTTCCGATGAAAAAAACCCTTGATCAAACTGGCATATAGAAAGATCAAAATTAAAACTTCTGTGAAAAACATACAAAAAATAGTTACATTGTATGCCTACATCTTTAAGTTAAGGTGAATTCAGAAGCAAATTTTGAAACACTATATCTGTCATTGCAGATAAGTCATGTAAACCATGTCTGTGTCTGTGAAATCATATAATTCCCCTGGACATTAGGAGCAATGAGAAACACAGTCTTTAAAACTCATTGGTAAGTCAGTAAAGCTTCACAGTACACATTAAAAAAGATATCCTCAAGTAAGCTGTGAGGTGCCAGGGGAGAGGAAGCAAAATCACTCTACCAAGTAATTACAGAAAGCAGACCCTGTGTAACATCTAGAATTTAATGCATATAGACTCAGCTAGAAAAAAACATCCAATCACATTTAATATAAGCTACTCTAGACTATATATGTGCAGTACGGAATGTTTTTTCCTTACTATGTAAAGGCCAATCTACTGAACTCCTAGCGAACAAACCGAGGTTTTTCCTTTTAATCTTCTTTAATTTGTGCAAAAAAATCCACAGGGGAGTTATCAAAAGCTGTTTGGAAAGCAAACACTTTCCACTATGTAAGAACATTCCTAAAAATTTCCTCTGTGCAAATATACATTTTATAGTGAACTACCTTCTAAGTGTTTACAACAGAGTTTTTAGTCTGTTTTCAATCCTTTATTTTTAAATAAAATCCTTTCTTGAAAAGATGAAATGTGAGCACTTCTGATGTGGGTACAGTTCGAAGGATCAGAAAGACTGAGTAGAAACAGTCCACTGAGTAGACTGTAGTGAATGACAGCTGAAAATGTGTGGAAAGAAAACATGGTTGTAGTAAAGCATATAGAGCCAGATGTGGAATTGTGATCATCCAAAGCATCTCCCAGAAGATGCACTGGCAGCATACTGGTACAAATCTTGCACATGAAGACCTCCCTGCCCAATTTTAAACATTTTGGTGGTTTGATTATCCTATTTGAATAGTGTTTACTATCATCTGTAATTGCAAGGACTTGAAAAAATATATCTCTGACTGACTAAGACACGCTGCAAAGTCCTGGCCAGAATACCAGGTAAAGAGGATCTGTTAAACAGTTTGCATGTTCTGTGGCCCTGTCAGCAGCATGACCCAGACCATGCTTGGACGTGGTTCAGGAAGCACACAGCCCCTTGAGATCATTCTCAGCAGACAGCATGGACAAGGCCACCAGTTTCGGAGCAACTGGAGAGGGTGGGAAAAGAGGTTAGGTATATGAATATTAGCCTTGCTGTTTTATTTACTTTGGCAGATTCTGCTTATTAACATGACACAGCCGCTCTGTACTGATGTTATGACCTCCCTGTATGTCTCTCAAATTTCTCAAGTAGTACTTCATGGTTCTCTGCGCTTCTGGGCAGTCATCCAGATCAATTTCCTAATCTAAAATGGGACAGATTAAAATCTGAGTAATGCCTATTTATAACCTGGATGTTAGCACATGTAGAAGGCACAAAGACTACTTCAGGTGAACGACAGTTATTTTTGGGACAGAATATAGCATCTTTTGAAGCAGCTCCTATATTCACAAGTTGAAGGCAGCAAGTGAAAATCTGCTACACACACATGTACACACTCTCAGAGGTCTGAGATACAAAAATATTTAGCAACATACACCTACCTGGAGGCTAAAAACTAACAGTTTTCCTTTCATCTATGTATCTTTCATTTTCCTCCTCTTTGCATTTAATTTATACTCTGAAGAGCACTTCCAGCTTAAGGTTTGTAGAAAACGAGCTCAAAGCAAATAGCATTCAAGTTAGACCTCCATCTACTTCATTGCTTGATCTCATTTTCCCTTCTAGTTACTAAAGCAGAGACTGAGCACTAATGACATGATGATTAGTGTCTCTTCAAGCTACATTCTTGCATCTCTCAAAATCAATTCTCAACAACAAATGTTTACTAGTGCTTAGTTTGACAATTATCCAGAATATCATACCATAAATGAGCATATTTCTTAAGAGTCCTTCACTTGATTTTTGACCTTTATACTAATTGCTGGTTTGGAATGACTCACTTTTAACTAGATATTGTCTGTATCTTTTTAGTCAATTTACTAATTATTCATAAAACTACTTACCAAGTAATTAATGATATAAAATTTGTCATATTCTTTGTTTTTGGCATTGATTCTGCGATGCTGCTTCTTTCTCATGTGATCTTTAAGTGTGTTTTTGTCTCTGAAGACTTTTTCACAATATAAACACTGCAAACTAAAATAAAAAAGTAAACAGGTCAACATGTTAAAAGGAAAATAGTACAACATAATAACATTTAATAAGCTGGAGTTATGTATAGTAAGATTAATCCTAAGCATGTGAAAGCAAGCTAAATAAAAGAGAAAGGTTATTTGAAAAAAAAAAAACAACAAACCAAGATAATCTTAGATCACAGTAGAATCAAACATAGAAATAACAGCGACATAAAATGAAAATATAGATAATAAAACGTTTACTGTTTGCCCTCTATGCAAAGTGGGAGAAAAGTCTGATTACCCAAAATTGGCCAGGGAAGGCTGCTGACTGGTCAACATGTGAACTCTTTAACTCAGCATACACTTACACTGGCATCCAATCCATTCATAACTGTTTCTTTGTAATTCAGAGTGAAAAAAAACCAACCTCTGAACATACTACTTCTCTTTTGAAACAATTTAAATTAGCTAAACAGAAAGTTTTTATAATTCTATCTCAACAGAGAGGCTAAATGAAAGTTTGCCAGGGTGATCAACGGGTTTTGAAATCCTGAGAAATAAAATTCAGTAAGTAAATTCATATACACACACACATACATATATAAACTTCATGTATATGGGTATACATACATACACATAAGTATATGCACATATGTACATACATATATACATAGACATGAAGTATTATATGTATGTGTGCATATACACATTACTTCACAAGGTGAAAACATTCATTAACAAATGAGAATTTTACTACAGTATGCCTTCCAGACCAATTCAAACAAAACAGAAGTATATGCACTGCCTTACATTGTCTCTTACAATCAGCATAATAGAACTGTTTTGGTTCCAGATTCCCTTCCAGATTCCCTTCAGCCCTTTTGTGTGGAGAAGCAATTCAAGATTCTCAGTATCTTTTTGCCTTCCAAGACATTTAAGAAGTTTTGATTTCTCCTTGTGCTTTCAGGCTTCAAACCAATACTGCCTTGTTGGTGAATCATAGGTTCAATGGCAGAATACATCTGTGAATTTTAATATCTGCTTTGCTCCACCTGGTAACAGCAAAGTGTTTGCTCTACTTGAGAAAGGCATTCCCAGGAAGAGTATATAATGCTTTTCCTCAGCATTGATAATGTAGTCATATTTGCCTGAAACAAGATTTTTCTCCTCTTAATGATTTATTTTCAGGTACTATTCTATTAGTACAGCTATTATGTCTGTTCTTAGAGGTAGAAGGAGTGGCCTTTCACTACTCTAGACACAATTTCAGCATGTGTTTATTAACTGCAGAGAGGATTGGCTTTGAGAAAACTCCATCTGACTGAAAGCCTCAGGTCCTGCTGATAAATAGGAAAGCTGCAAATTACAGCGAGCATGGTAATTCAGTGCATTAGGCAAGACCAACGATAAAAGGCATTGTTAGTACATCTTCATTTCTGGGAAAAGTTAACATATACCTATCCCTCTGGGATGTACTCTGTAAGCAGTACAGAAGGAAGAAACCAAACATCTCACATTCATGATACACAGAGGCAAATGAACACTGGCACAAGAACTCTGTATTCAGTGATTAAAGAGACGTTTAGCAAAAAGATTGTTATGATGAGAAAGAACATTAACCGTTATGAGAAAAAGGCATGTGCTGTTATTGATGGGAATTGTGCAATGCATAACACCCGCACATGACTTTTTCCAGCAAACACATACTATGAATTATTATGAATTAATTTTCAGTAAGTCAAAAAAAGACTAAGAGGGCTCACAATAAACTTACATGCTCTCTTTGTTTCTTCTTAACTAACCATGAACGTTGAATTAATTTTAACCTAACCTATTTCCAAGGTTAAAATAAATGACCCACGTTTATTGAAAAAATAAACAAAACACTACTTACTTGTCAAGCTTCCCCTGTAATACGGCCAAAAACTCATAGCAATTCACAATATTATCTGGCAGCCCAATGTTAAAAGCATGCTCTCTTGCCATATGATTGAGAAGGACAGATCTAGAAATGACATTCAAATAGAATGTTACATATTTTTGGATAAATATGAAAATTATTCAATTAGTGATTTCAAATACACCAATTGCTCTAAAAATGCATAAAAGCCAACATTAAATAAACAATAATAGTCTTGCTGGCACTGCTAGGAAAAAAGAATGCAACTTTATTGAAACAGGAAGTTATCATTTTCAGCTCCCCTGAATATTCAGTAACATTTCAACAGCTCGATCTGCATACATGAAGTATAATACTATAAATAAAAATTACAGTATAGTTTATTTTGACTCTCACTGTTAGAAAAGCTCATTTATTAACTTGTACAAGCAAATCATATTTCAAACAACCCTCTCGAGAAACATTTTAAAAAGCCATTTGTCAGTTTTCTCAATGCTGGTTCTAAGAGCAGAAATTCTTGGATGTGATATGCTTTTACATCAATATTACTTCATACAGCACTCAAAGGTACACACAACAGCACTCAAAAGTACATACAAACAAACATAATGGATGTTCAAGTAAGCTATTTTTCTAGTAGAGATATACTGGTTAACTCCTTAGGTGCTCACCCTCTCTATATGCCTCAGCTTCTGCTTTTGGAAATGAAAGAAACATGTGAGTGTTGATACTTGCTTTTACCACAGTCCAGCACTTTTTTGCAATCCATGCATTCTACGTGTCAGACCCAAGAGTAATCAGAGGATGAAGTTCTTGGGGGATGAATGATGTGAACTTCACCAGACAGTGAAGAGAAGAGGACATTCACACAACACTGGGACAACCTGCAGGGATATGACCCCAGGTTCTCCTGCCCTTCCAGAGTACCGGACCTAACCATGCAAACAGACTCAGCTTCTCCAGCCGAAACCGATTTACTGTGTATAAACATAAGATGGAGCTCATCACTGAGCAGTGATGGCACAGCATCAGCTCTGTCCCTCAAGTTTCCCCCCCCTGCCATCAAGGGGCTGGAGATGGGCAAGATCCTGGTTGGGTACACTGCTAGGACAGCTGACCAAAATTAACCAAAGAGATATTCCATACCATATGACATTAGCTCAGATATAGAAGCTAAGGAAAGGAGGAGGAAGGAATGGGGCATTCATTATTTACAATGTTTGCCTTCTGGAGCAGGTGCTACTTGTGTTTCAACATGCTTCCCAGGAAGTGGCTGAACATTGCTTGCTGATGGGAAGTAGAGAATAAAACTAATTTTTTTTCTCTTTGCTTGTGTGTGAGCTAACTTTTGCTTCTGCTTTAATAAGCTGCTTTATCTCAATCTATGAGTTTTTCTCCATCTTATTTTCTCTCCCTTGTCCAGCTAGGAAGAAGAGTGATAGAGTGGCTGGGTGGGTACCTGGCATATAGCCAAGGTCAACCCACCACACAGTTTCCTTAGAGCAAGCATCTCAATGCAATTCTTGCTTGCGCTTGACTGGTGCTGCAAAGTGCTCCATTCTCACTCTAATTTTTCTCTCCTCTTTTTCATTTGATTCACACTGGTTTGGTGAGGTTTAAATAGGAAAATGTACAGCTGGACAGAAATATTTTTGAACAGTTATACTGGCTTAAACAGGTCCCCTTGCCACTAAAACAACTGCCAAAAAAACCGTCTCTCTTTAAAACAGCTGGTTCCCAACTCCAGCTTACTGTGTTGTTTTGGAATAAAAAAAAAGGATTGAGAAGTATGACAGGGTCTATTTAAAATGGTACTGCAGATGAAAAAAATACTCAAACTATACCTCAAAATTAATTCTATCTTCTGAGTCCTATCATTAGGCAGTAACTGGTTTGATGACACTAAAATCATAAATAAAGGTGCTGAGTAGACATGAAAAAAAATACACCAAAAGTAAACAGGGCAATAAACAAACCTGTTTCCTGTGAATTCTTGATCACAGAACATACACATACTATGAAAATTTGTGTCACATCTCTCTTGTTGTTGTTGTTCTAGAATTTCTCTCTATGAAAAGAAACAGATAGTTATTCAGATAAAACCATAATCATAAAATCATTCCATCACATAAGCTTATTATATGTCTTTATCCTTACTGGTAAAAATGAACACATAAAATTCAAATGTGCTGCTGACACAAACCAGATTTTAGTATTTTTTGAGTGTAGGTTCTCACAAAAAGTTTTTTCAAAGGCAGTTTGTGCTCCAGTCAAGTTCCACTAAAATTCTCCTAACATTATATGCCTGGAAAGCAATGCAATCAATGCAACAGTTTAAATAATTCTGTTTAAAACATAACAGTTTATGATTCATATTTACCTCTGATATCAGTGAGCAAGTTTATGGGTAACCACCTAACACCCAGTGGAATGACAGACTCAGTTCTATGTGGCTAACTGCAGGCAATCTAGAGGGCTTTTTCATAATATGGGACCAATGACAACAGCCCTGGCAGTTTCTGTAAGAAGTCATAGCACATATCCAACCCCAGGAAAAGGAGAAGGTGATTGCCTTCACCCTGGTTCTGTTTAAAGCAGTGCAACAGGCTAGGCCAGACACTTTACAACACTTGATACACTTTTCCTAACAACAATAAAATCAAGCAGCAGACAATTTTTCTCTGGTGCTGTAACAGGAACAATGTTGTTATACGTGGAATTAATATGCAATTCACATAGAAAGGTCATAATCAGCTGGGATATGTGAGAATTTGGATTAAAACTTAGCGTATTTTCAGCCTAGAAGCATACTACTCCATACCTGTATTTTAAGTACTGATAACTGGGAAAGGATTTAATTTCTGTGCAACTTAAGAGGTGCTTCTGCCTGCTTTCTGACATTCAGGATCCTGACTGAATTTCTTAAGGGATTTTCTCAAACTCTCTATCTCCTTAGAGCCTGCAGTGGAACTTTGTGTTTCTCACCTGCCTCTTTAGTAACTCTTTTATGTGGATTAAGACACAAATTTGTCCATAGTCTACATCTAAATGACATTCAGCTACACCTGTTGGATAAGCTCCACAGATGTCAAAAAAGAAGGAAAAGAAACAAGAAAGGAAAGATACGCCCCCTCAGCCCTACAAGAAATAAGAGGAAGGCTTGAGCTATTGTCAATAAGGGTCTAAATGCGTCCCGCAGTGTGGATGGGCTGGTGTGGGATGTACCAGGCCACATCCCATTGCCCACTGAGAGATGGCAGGAGGCTGACATTGAGCAAATAAATGTGCTCCTTCTCTTCCACAAGAACAACATGCTGCACCCCTTGAGGGGCAGTGAGGCAATAAGGAGGCCTGTTAAGAGCACAGGAGCGCGTGGCACCTGACGTACACCTGGCCTGAGGCCTGTGGCTGCCAGGGGAAATGGGGCACCATGCCACAGACCCTTCCAGGGCCCGAATTCAACCACACCACTTGGAAGCTGTAGCTGTTGCATATTAGCTAAGAGTCTGTTACCCTGAAAATACAGATGCTGGGGCTTTTCTGTTTGTTTTTGTACTACAGAGTGTACATTTTATGCTGGAGTCACGCCCACCAGCACCTACTCACATTTCAGGCCATATCAACTATCCTGCTATGTTATGCTAAACATCAAATAAAAGAAATATATATTCCTATTTTTCAGGGCTGGAAAGTGATAAATGGAGCATAACACACCTTGTCAGAGCCCCTCAGCAGAGATGCAATTCAGTAAGACTATCCGTCTGCTCCACGCGGACAGCAAACATTCCACAGTGTGTCAGTGCTTTCTCTGCTGCCACTCTCACCACTCAACAGCATGTTTGACCCTGTTGGGCTAATCTTGGATTTGAAAGCATCTTCGTGTTTATATACTTTGTAGAACACACTGGAAACAATCTAAACAGATGTGTACAATTCAAATATAAGGATAGCAAGGGTTTAAACACCCCTAACCTCTCATTAATGATATTACAATGTAGCTTCCTGATTTTAATTTACTAGGAGGGAAAAAAAGTGTTCTGCAATATTTGGCTGCCTAACTCCAGATTACTGAAGCCCTTGTTAGCAGCTGCTCTCAGTTATGTCTGAGGAGGAAGGAGAAGCATACTGTATTCTCCACACATACGAAGCTACTGCTCCACTTCCTCACCCATCCCATTTCCCTCCACACCAGCATGCTTGGCAGCTGGGAAGCTTTGACTAACCCTGCAGTATTTTCCAGAGTAGACACTACTTTTATCTAATATTGGCATCTTTTATTGCTAGAGGGAACTTTCCAAGCCAGAAAGGAATTCTAATACTTGCACAGGTGAGGAATTAAAAGCACTGGTTTGAGTCAAATACAGCAAAAGCAACAGGGCTGCTCTTCTTCCCTATAGACATTTCCAACCCTCTACTTCATTGCTGGGACTCTGAAAGGAAGAAGAGCAATTACAGTAACTTACATAAAACTTCTGAGATTTTTTCTGAGCAGACATATTCAGCCCATAATGAAAGTCAAGCAAAAACTGAAGTTATGAGGCAGGAAATTAGTAATTTACTTAAATTCTTGTACCAGCTTCCAACCCCCTCAAATTTTTCAGGGAGATCATAAATAATGCATTGTTGATACTAAGACAAAATACCCAAAACATTTCAGCCATGAAAATTTCCCAAAATGTTTTTAGGATCCTGAGTCATATCAAAGTGTCACAGAATGAGAAGATGAAGTCACTGGAGGAAAAGAACATATATTATTTTCCATAATGAATAAAAGAATTAAGCAGGATATGAATCTTTAAATATATCAGCACACTGAACTGCTGTTTAAAAGCAATTTGATAATTTGCTTCACAATTTGTACCTTGGATTCCAGAAAAATGTCCCACATGCATTCATAATGCTTAGTTTGAGGTTGTGAGGAGGAGCTGACTTTCTCCTAGGAGGGGGTAATTTTAAAAGTGCCTGTTCCTCTCCTGGGAAGCAATATTTTGGAAGAAATTACCTGCTTTTTATCCAGAAACACTTAAGCACTATGCATCAGCAAGAATTCACATTGATAATCAGTAGAAGATGAAAAATGCACACTTGCAGCTAGTGAGAACTTTTCCCTAAACAATTACTTCATGTCTGGTCTGTGGCTCAAGAGATATTCAAGACATACAAAATGCCTTCAAGACTAACTCCATTGAATGCCAAAAGCTATGGATTTAGGACAGCTGGTTTTATGGCACATAAGACTTTTCTGATATTGTAATTCCTATTACCTTTCTTTCCAACAGACACTATATCCCAAGTGCTAAATTATCTTTATTGCTGTCAGATCACTGTTTTTTTTGTGTGTCATAAGTTTCTTTACTAACAAGGCCCTCTTAAATAATTTATGTAGCTATTTAAATGCATGGCTTTGATCACTGACATAGAACAACGATTCACAATTAGTAATCGGTACAAGTTTTGCTGCTTTTGATTCCAAACCGAAGAATTTGTTGCCAAAATTTTGCCTGTTTTTTTCCAGCTACATCAGTTGTCTGACAAAACAAGGTATGTCTTTCCCCAAAATCTGTCTCTTTTATAATAACGTCACTTAGGAGAGATAAGAAATTAAGGCAGAAAGTAGTTCTCTAGTTCTAAGAAAGAAGCAGATTGCACTATGCAGTTTGGGACAAGATCGTGCAGAGAATTTGTGACTACAGTAAGACTTGAGCTTATTCCTCAGTACAGGAACCTGCTTGTGCAGTGGAGGATGGATTCTGCAGGTTAATCTGTAAAACAGAGCTCATAGCAGTATGTGTCGTCTTCTTTTTTAAAGATTTCTGCCATAACCACTAAATTTGTGCCATGAGCCCTAACAAGGTAAAGTGCAAAATTTCTATTCCAAAGGCATAAGCATACAAGTAGTCTCAATTTTAAATATAGTGTTTCAGTATAGTGCTGGATTGGGGCAGGAGCATTTTGTAGTTTGGAGTTCTTATCATAGAATCAGAGAACCAACTGGGTTGGAAAAGACCTCCAGGATCATCAAGTCCAACCCTTGATCCAACACTGCCATTGGCATCTTGTTGGCATCTGTCTTGCTAGCTCTGGTCCTTTGCTCTTTCCCCTCTCAAGTCAAACAACTAGAAAGACAGCATATTATACAAATGATCACTTGTGAGAAGGTCTAGTAAAAACTTTTTATAAATGGTGCTATACCCTCTGAGGAGGTGTTTTGCCTAAAGATGTTCTTTTAACAGGAAACTTCACAATTGTTACAGTGTGAAGAACTCAAATGTCTGAGCATTCAGTCACACTGTTGTGAAGAGTGCACAATCACAGCTCATATTCCTTCTGTTGTGATAGCAGACTCATTAATACTACTAAAATCAGAGTGTCTGTCTGGGAAGTAACCTACTACCAGAGATAGCAATATTGGTGTGAATTTGCATCTAAATAATATAAGACAGAGACTTCACAATACAATCATGTATTTTATCAAGCTCTCCCAGATGATGTCTCAAATACACAGTGTGTATCTATAGTTGCTTTCAATTTAAATAAGAGTTACATTTCCCTGCTAAAGGCTCACAGAAACTAGCTATGGTTGTAGGCAAAGAAAGCAAGTGAAACAGATTCTGGTTTAAGAACAAAACAACAAAAAATCATGCTGACAGATCACAAGAATAAGTTGTTTATACACGGGCAATGAAACAAACCAGCACAGTACACTCAGACAAAGACTAGGATTGGTGACACTTGAGATGAACTACTGTCTCTAAAACCTTGCCAAGCAAATTATTTGACAATTATATACACAATAATATGACAATAAAATGACAATTATATATATATTTATTAGGATAAAGTACTTTTGGAGTAAGACACTTAATTTGGTTTTGTGTCTACAGTTTTCTCAAAGATTGACTGATGAACTTTAGATAGTGCTTGTAGCTGCTAAATAGGAAAAATATTTATGAACAGTCATGGTATCAGAAACTTCATGTCCCTGTAAAGACCTGCAATCTTCTCTGTACATCAATAACTTTATCCTAACATCTATATTCAGCTTCTCTTCTTACTGATCAATATATTCAGCTCTCCTGCTTCAAACAGTACCCTCTTGCCTCTTGTGTACAGAAAAAACCCAACTTTAATTCTGTAATTATTATCACATCCTCTCATATGTTATCTCAAGAAGAATGCCTTTTCTTTAATATTATCAACATCCCTGCTGGAGAAGTCCTTCATCAAAGAAGCTTAGCAGTAAGGTGCAGGGAAATACAAAGAATTCGTCAGAATAGGACATCCAGTCTGGATGAAGCCAGGTGCCACACCATTCCATGTACATGTGTCTCCTGACTACTTTGTGCACATTTTCCTCTCCTCCAGTGAATATGAAAAGCCATACATAGTTTAGGAATATTATAAACAAAGACCCAATGGCTAGACAGACAGACCACCAGCATGTCCAAGACTAGTCATTAAGCACTGAAGGATGAGTTAGAGACCCACTTCTAGGACAAAGAAGAGAGGAAAGCAATGGGGCAGTGACCTGCTGTCATCTAAGTGATATTGCCTACCTAGTGATGAAACTGAGTACATGCTGATCACCCAAGAGGGCCTTCCTGGCTTTTTACTAATTATTTAGATAAGATGGAACAACAAAACTTTGTCAACAAGAATGAAGTAGGAAAAGGAATGACTAGCATTTTCCCCATTTTTTTTGGTTGGGTTCAAGGCACAGACATAGATCAACATGTTCTGGAGAGGAATATATTGCTATGGAAACGATGACAATACAGGGAGTATTTAAGAATAACATCATATGGCTGGCAACCATACGGTTACCTAAATGAGCCCCCTGAGCCCCCTGACAAAGATAAGAAAGAGCATCTTAAGACATCAGCTTGTCAGCTAAGTGGGGATACTTTAAACTAGGTTTCAAAGGACAGCAACAAAAAAACCCAGAGAGAAGCAGGAGTTGTGGCTGACTGGAAAAAAGGAAGTTGGGAAGAAAATGGCTGGGGGCAGTGAGAGGATGTAAGAAGGAAACCAAGCTGAACCATAGATCCTAGACAGACTGAATAAGTACAAAGACCAAACTATAACTTAACTGGCACCTATAATGAATTAGCAAAAGTCTAAGAATTGTAATACAAGTGTTATAAATTTACTGTGAAATATTTGAGGTCCATTTTCCCAACTCTTGTTTTGTATGTCAAGTTGCCTCTTAGGAATATGGAAAATGTGGATTTTTTTGTTTTTTCTTTTTTCTTCTTTCTTTTTTCTGTACCTTACCCTTGATTCTAACCTACTCCACAGAGCTTGTGTTCAAAATGAACGTGGGAATTACTAACTGGGATGGCTATAACGGATTGTTGCTACCCTAGTTGTATGTCCCACTTGCTCTTAAGTTCTTCTTCTCTTCCCTACTGCTCCTCTTCTTGAGCTGACTAAGCTACTGAAGTGATACAGGCTAGAAACTGCACCTGAAAAGGCTGTAATCAATGACAGGTCAGACAAGTCAGACTTTGAAGGGTACTGTGACACTGATGTAGAAGACATTCTTACAGCTTGTTCAGGAAGCTGAGTCATTTACAAAAAAGGGAGAAAGAGTTTCATGATATGATTGAAAACTAACTGTGTGAAGATGAATGAAAAGAAAAAGAGGGCTGAAATGACAGTAGACATGTACCACTGGCTGCCAAGCTGAAGCAGCAGAAAGGTGAAGTTTGTTTGAACCAAGACAATGAAGAGAAGATGGAGAGGCTAACACAGGAAAATAGAATAGCAAAAAATTACCTCTTCCCACCCCCAAATACATTACAAATAAAGAGCAAAGAAAAGCAAAGGTCCAATGTAGAAAGAGACCAAACACAGACAAAGAAGAATGCTTGTAATATTCAGGGCTTCAGTCTTTGTAGGAAGGTTAATTACGTCACAACTGTTTATGAAATACATTTAAAACAAAAGAAACAAAGAACCAAGATCAGCAAAGGGTAAGAAAGAATTAAAAGCTAGACATTACATGTATTCAGATCGGACAGAATTTACCCAACAGTCATTATGGAATTAGATAAAACTATTTCTGACCTTTAGTGTGACAAGTCTTCATAAACCCATAAAGGATGGGCCAGATTCTACAGTGCTTGAGAAAAGCAATTAAATACCAAACATAGGCAAAGAAGGACCTATAGAATGTCAGAAGGAGGTATGAACATGCTGACATTACTAGCTACTCTGTAAGCACTTCTGATGTTGCATTAAACAAAATCAGGGTAACATCTCCACCCCGTCCAGTGCACAGCCTCAACCTCCTCAACCTTGTCTCAGCTTAAGATGGTGACAAACTTGGGACCATATGTACAGCTCTTCTTGAGATGCTGGTATAGCTTGCAGTCTTGATGAAGACTCCTCTTCAGGGTCTTTCTTTATTGGGAGGAAGAGTAGTCTCTTCACCCAAAACTACAAATCAGATGACAGATAAACACGACAGCAAGACATGGTCAGTGCTGTTGTAGGAAATATGTTATTTTCAAAAAAAATAGGTTTGTGGGTTTTACCTTTTTAAGACAAATCTTAAGGAAAAGCCCAAGTGGCTTATATTGACACTGCCCCTCCAAGTATCTCAAGTTTTTCTGCCAGGACTTCCTCGCCTGGTACTGCTTCACAACTACGAATTCTTTGTCAAGACTGTGTTTTTTTCCAGAAGACTGTGTCTGTTTTGTATTACACAGCCTTGTCAGCTATTTCAGCAAGCTGCGCTCTCTAACCTAGTTCAGGCTCATTCCTTGGACTCTCTCAATACATCACAGTCACCATAATGTCTCTGCATGACATCCACCTTGGCTAGCTCCCCTGCTGCAATACAGCCTGAAATATTCCTAAAGTGGAGTTTCAAAATTGCAAAATGAAATGCTTCAGCCAGCACATTTTAAAGACAACATTTGTCCTTGTTTGGGCTTGCAGCAGTAAGGATTCAAAGGCTGCAGAAAAATCACCAAAAGTAGTTCTGGTCTTTATTCTACGAAACTCACACAAGCCCATTTGCCAGCTCCCTCTTAATTGCTGGACTTGTCTGGAGGCAAAAGGCTTTGCAAAGCAAAATAACTATTTAACTTGCAAGTCAACGCTCAGATTGCAGCAAAAGGAAATGAAAAAATAGACTTTATTGCTGTAACTAAAGCAGTGACTCCATTAGCCCCAACTACAGCTGCAGCTTGATTTCACAAAATCCTTCTGCAAAAACAGAGGATACAATTCTGATATTGAAAACAGTGATAATTGCAAACTATTTCACACCATAATAAGAATGCATATCTCTTTCTTTTCTAACTTAATTACTCTGCAAACAAAACCAGCACTTGTTTTGGGCTAAATTCTCCACTCTTTCCTGAGTTTGAGGAAGTGTCTGTTTGAAGAGGAGATGAGATTGCTCACCAACCAATAGACTCCATGCTCCCTTGACAATGGCAGTGGAGAGAAGGCCTAGTTGGAATAGGCCTTCATAAATCAAAGTGGTGCACTAGGACTGCAGAGCACAAAACACCACAAAATCAGAAACAAATGCCCTTTAGAAAAACGAAAAATACAGTCCAATTTGTAGCAGCCAGGAGGTATTATTATAATAGACAGTTTAATGAAAACAGTAGCTGCAGGCTCAATCACAACCCTCTTTGCTTCCTCAAAGCCACAAACATGATCTATGTTTGGGAAATGAACACCATCATGACACTGCATGCCCACATACAATATTCAAGATGTCTCTCATAAACACAAAGGGGTTGTAGCAAACTGGAAAAGATACAGAGAAGTGCAACAATGAGGCACAGTGAAGAACCACCAAATAGGCAGCATCCTCAACCTCAAATCACCAAATCATTGAGGTTGCAAAGGACTTCATGAGAACAAGTGCAAGCCCCCGTCCAAATAAGGTCAACTTTAGCTTGTTACCCAGGAATGTGTTTTGACTGTCTCCATAGATGAAGAGTCTAACAACCTCTCAGGGCATCTTGTTCTAGTGTTTGACCCCTCGACAGTAAAAAAGTGGGGTGTTCTGTTTCAGAGGGAATTTCCTGATTTTTAATTCATGTCCATTGCCTCTTGTCCTGTTGGTGGGCATTACTGAGAAGAATCTGACTCCCTCTTCTTCATTCCCATCAAGTATTTATATACATCACTAAGTTCCCCCCGAGCTTAGTCTTGCAGACTTAACAGTCCAAGCTCTCTCAGCCTCTCCTTGTATGAAGGATGTGGTAGTCCCTTAAGAGTCTTTGTGACCCTGCACTGGAGTTGCTCAAATAAGTCCCTATCTTTCCTGAGCTGGGGAGCCCTGCACTGGACCCAGCACCTCAGATGTTGTCTCAGTAGTGCTGAGTAGAGTGGAAGGATCATCTCTCTTGACTGGATGGCAACACTCTTCCTAATACAGCCCAGGATGCCGTTGTCCTTCTTTGCCATGAGTGTGCACTCCAGCACAGGACTAATGAAAGACATAATGTAAGGAAGGTAGATCAGGAGACTAATTAGGAATGGTTTGGATGAGACTAAGGACAAACTGTTCACTGCCTCTTCTCATACAAAAACCAACCAGGTGTGACATGACAGGTTCAAAAGGACCAAACAGACGGTTCTCTCCCAGTGTGTAGTTAAGCCGTGCAACTCACTGCTGCAGGTAGCTGGGGATCCTGGAAGCTCAGGTGGGTTCAGTGTTGGTTCATGTTGTTGAATTAGGAAATTCTTGAGCTTCAATTATAGGAGCCTAGGTGAATATTTTGGGAAAGAATCACCACTAGATTGGAAGAGGACAAATACCACAGACACTTAGCTGCTGTCGTGGATAAGATACTGACAAACCTTTTTTACTGATCCTGGATGGCACCTCTCAGGATGAACTGGAAGAGAAGCATGGTACGCATGACTGTCTCAGCTTTTTTTCATGCCAATACAACAGACCTACACAGGAATGCAAATTCCAGCTAAGACAACTCCAGCTCCATGGGAAATCCCTGGTGGAAGAACTACCCCATTTCTTCTTTGCAGGAGCTGGGATCCTATGGAAAACTCCGTGAGACTTAGACATATTCCTCCAGTTGTGAGGATTCACTAGTCATGTGCGGTGAGCTGAAGAATATTACTTTAGCCAGCAAACTGAAGTAACACTCTCAGAGTAGTTGAACTGACTGGATTTTTGCCTGCCAATCCCAACTTTCCTGGGGACTAGAATTTGGGTTTTATAAGCTTTTCCTTCATTCTCAATGCTTATCATTTAAGGTGTCTTTAGTTGCATGCTGTGTATGTAAGAAATTGTAATATACCGGAAGAAACAGCATAATGAAGGGTTAAAAGGCCTGTGTTGCTAAATCCCAGGACATAGCTGCCAGTAGTAAACTGAGGAATTTATTTACGTAAAGACCATAAGGCCTGCACTCTAACACCTCACAGTACAGATGACTTGCCAGAAGACCCTGCATCCTAACACAGAGAGATTGTCAACAAGACTGCTATGTGTCACATAACATTCATTTTTAAATTAGTCCAACAGCAATATCAGACTCTAGATGTGTATTTCAAACAAGCAAACAAAAAAAAAAACCCACTGGTCAACAACCTGGACTAAGACTCCTGGAAGCTGGTCAGCAAGAGCTTAACTGGTTGGACCACGTATTCAGAACTGACAATGCCTAAAAGTTAAGCAAAGTCTGTCCAAAGTATTGGGTTGCCATCAGTGGGCAAGAAGAACCAGAGCAGCTCATGTGGGCTCAACAGCTGGCATTTCTTGTCCTTTGCATCCCACAGAAACAATACTGCCAGACTTCCTTCACTCACACACTACGGTGTTTGTGAGTATGAGAGTGTGAATTAATGAACTCTGGGAAAGAGAGTATGAATCCACATAAACAACTTGCTTGAAGATTTTGTAAATATGTATTGCTTTCTGTTTTCAGGGAATTGCACACTGAGTTTTATTTTGCTAATTTGCCCACATGCATATTATTATACGACAGATAGTGTGTCAATGCATTGCAGATCCTTGCAAGAAGAAAAATGTTCAGCACACTCGGACTTTTTCAGTGCTCTGGGCTTATTTTCCAGTTGTGTGAAATACTGACACACAACCTGCAAATTTATTCCAAGGAAAAATCTATAAACAGGAAGTTTCTGTATATCTGTGCAACAGCCAGGGAAACGAGCTTAAAAAAAAAATCAGAATTTTGCAATCTAGCAAAAAATTATTTCACTTCTAAATACCTACTACGTTACCATATATTACTCTATTGGACTATTTACCTTAAAAAATGAAACAACAGTAATTTCTTACCAGTCTTTTTTGCTGAAGCTGTTCTCTAAGTAACCTGTCTTCTGGTAAAACATCACATAAAAGAAAATAATTGTCCTGTTCTTCTGTTAAGAGATTAGAAAATGTAAGTAAGGAATGAGAAGTTGCAGCTGCTTTGAATATTTCTGACACATAATTTGCTAAACCTTTGGAATGTTTAAGAATGTAAGATTATGATTTTTAATCTAGAAAAGTCAGTTATTTTAATTTCATAATTTAATGAAACATGCTTAAATATTGGTATAT
Organism: Cephalopterus ornatus; assembly: GCA_013396775.1. NCBI lineage: Eukaryota > Metazoa > Chordata > Aves > Passeriformes > Cotingidae > Cephalopterus > Cephalopterus ornatus. The sequence continues at coordinate 98,442 of VZRE01012430.1, read as the reverse complement.
ACATATTTATATTGCAGTACAAATACAAAAGTCTGGTACAGCTTTTCTCCACTACCAGCTTTATTAATTTTTATGATGGTTCTTCTGGAGACATAAAACAATTACTATTTATATTGGTTACAGATTAAAGTCAGCATGAAAGAAACATGAAATCACCTTTAATTTTATCTTGCATGAGAGATTTTTAGTTATTTCCCTAAGTAATTGCCAGTTTTCAGTAGCTATCATTATCTGGTTTATCCTTCCCTTGCACTGACCTATCACATTACTTTTTACCATCAGATCCTTCTACATCTGCAGATATGCACTACAACTGTTTAGTAACATGAATTGAGACTTGCCTAATTTACATTTCTACTTATATGTTTTATACATATTTTATGTTTACTAATCTTTTTACTAATTGTGGTCATATCCAATTTAATAAGACAAGTCTGATTCAAATGAATTACATTAAAGTGATTCAGCATGTAAGAAAACACAAAAAAGTACAAAACCAATTTGCATTTGAAAGTTACTCATTAATTAATCAAAGGGTGTCATAGTCATGCTAAAAAAAAACCATGCCACCACTCTCTTGCCCTCCCTCTCCAGCTGGAGGCACAAAAGGCAAAGATCACGGGACAAAAGAATAATTTACTGGAAACAGCAACAAGATAAGAAAACAAACAGTTACAACAACAATATTAATAGCAAGAATTTTAGACGAAAAGCCCTCGACAAAATACCAAACGGCTCTTCCCACCACACCACACCTTCTCCTAACCGGAAAGGAATGCCTTTCTTCTTACAAGTGAGAGACAGTCCCTTTTTCCCAGTCCCTGGCAATGACATTAGGTGGTACTGAATAATGTAATGTCTTGGCCATGCCCCTTCCCACTGATCTGGGCCAGAACGAGGACAAAGGGTTATGTGGTTGGTGAGCTGAAGCCTCCATTATTAAGTCTTTTACAATTTTAAGCTTGACAGAATTTTATCCTTTCCCATCTTTTCAGACACAAAGCCTGTGTGAAGTCAGACAAACACCCTGATTTCTGTGCTATCAAATTTGAAGGAGGCGTCCACTAAAATTAACAAATTTGTTAACAAATAACAATGTATTCTCATTGTTCTCTGGAAGGGTCAGGGATATTTTACAGTTCTGCTGTTCAGGTGCTTGATTTGGAATTTTCAAACTGAGTGGTAAGTGTTACAATTTCAGAAGCAAAAACATATATACATAAGGGAAACAGAATTATGATTTTTTGCGTGATTTTCACTTTTGAAGGACTACTTTTCTTAAAATTATTTTGACTAATTAAAAAAAATCACTTTCAGCCATTTTGTAATTGGTTTGCACCTTCCATGCATCTCGGACACCAGTTGCATGCCTTGCTTCCTCTCTTTTAAGGTCTCCATGGAGAATGAAAGAAGCAGAAAAGCCCTAATATTCTTATTTGCCTTTAGGTAAACTACATTAATCTGTTAGAAAAGGGAAGACAAAGTAACGCATCAGCTCCTTCTGAGAGAAACACTTTCTTCATACAGTCAACACTGTCTTCATGATGCAATGTTCCACCATGCCAACACAGCAGAATGATGAAGTATGGTCTTTGGTCTTGTGTTGGAGCCCAGAAAACTGTAGTTTTTGTATCCCTTCCGTGAAGATATTGTCTCCTAAAACACTCGGGGCAGTACGCAATGTGGCAGGGGAAGGGAGGGGTAACTGTGGCCCTGATGTCCAGGAAGAGTCAGTAGCATCAGTGGGGATGGTGGACAGGACGAAGTCAGAAAAGACTCTGGGAATGTTTCTCATCATTTCTGGAAGGACTGTCACCAATTATTTATCCAGTGGGTACTGACACTTCCCCAGCCATGATGTAAGTGGCACTGCTTCTATGCCTTGACATGCAACGGGCCCCAATGCACTCTTAGGCATGTATTGAGCTCAGACTCACCTAGCACAGTGCTGAAGCACGTGCTATAATCCTTGGAAACCACTTCTGTGGTTGTCTGACCTAGTGTCAGACACATTTGGCTCATCAGAGCAGCAGTATATGCCAGAATCACATGATCTGGCCATCAGAGAGCAAGCAAGCAGCACACTTACCTAATGGTGCTTTTGAATTTGTTCTTATCACACTACAAAAGTCTGTGATAGGCTGTTCTGCAAACCTTCTCTTCCAGTACAAGATGTAGCTTTAAAAATAAGGGAGAGATGATCAGTGAAAAAGGAAACACCAAAAAAGTTCAATAAACAGTTGATCAGCTCTTGTTTTTATCATCCTCTAAATTCCTAAGTGTTTTGTGATTATTTTTTTAATTCTTGTCTGTTTTTGCTTCCTTTATATTGGTTTTCAATTTTATGAAATTAATTCAGTTTCCCTTAAACAGGGTTTAACCATGCTGTCAGAGTGAAGAACTCAATAAGCAGATTTGTACCAAGCTTTGCATAAACACTGTGCCCTATTCACATCTTCAGACAGAAATGCCACTCAGATGCATCTTTACTGAAAAGATATACTACAGAGCACTCTCAAATTCCCAAAATATTGTGCTCTGTGTTCTGCAAGATACAGTCAGGAATATGAAACTCAGTAAAAACACCAACTTGACAAAAGTGAGATTTTGGCAGGTCTTCTGTGGAGTTACTTGGAAAGCTGTAGCTTGGCAGACAACTAGAAAGACAGAAAAATGAAGTCAATGAACACCTAGGGGTGGGATAGCAGGCAGAAGAAGAAAAGCCCTAAACACATCTTGAAGGTTTAACCCATCAACTACAGTTGTTTAAAAACATTCTGTACTATCATTGTTTGTATTACAGCTGCACCAATAGATCCCAACCGAGATTAGATTTCCACTGAACTAGCAAGCTACTGTATAACCAAGAAGAAATCATCACTTCACTTGTATGAGGTGAAGGGAACCAAGCAATCCTTGTGATAATTATTTGGAATTTTACTATTTAAAATAATCTGAAAATGCTTAAATACTTGTTTATACTTATGACTCATGTATGATATAAATCATGGGAGAGCAGCTAAGGTACAGGCTAACTATTCAATGATAATTTCTCATTATGTGCCATCAAATTAGGAAAAGAATCATTAAAAAATCAGGTATTATTATTATGAGGGCATTTCTAAATAGTTGCAGCTTCTAATACTTGTACAATCTATAAGTTTACTTGCCACAGCTATCACATCCCATGGCGGCTCACATTACCTCTATTTATCATCTAATTTAATATATGAGGACTTCAAACGCAGCAGTCAAGGAATCAGCACATATTTGTTTCTGCTAATTGTGCCACTGAGAGGACTAACCTCTGGTACAACAGACAGCTAAGCACACTGAAGCCAGAATGCGTGGCTGAAGCTCATTCAGCAGCATCATTAGATGTCAGTACCTGAGAGGTGAGTGTTTTGTTGTTCCCCTGCCCGCTCCACTGTTTATAATGCACATCAAAACAGTCTTGTGGCTACACAGAACAGCAAGTCTTCCAGAATAAGTCATCCTTGAGCTTTTAGAAGTTAAATGTGCAAATGAAGAGATTTCAAGAGCTCATTTACTAAATATCTGTCCCTTGCACTGAGAGAAATGAACACTGGTACAAATACACCTAACCATAACTGCCTGTGCCAAGAAAATTACTGTTAAGGGATTTCACATCATAAGTATTAACCCAAATAATCAACGACCAAATAAAACCAATGCCTTGTCATACTTCCAGGGAGACAGAATGAGTGATCATGTTGAGTCATGCAGCAGAAGCTTATTCCCTTTATCTCTTCCCCTTGCCTTTGTGCCAACTTCTCTTTATTCTTCAAAGTCAAAAAAAAAAAGGAAAGAAGTTTTCCATTAGTACTGGTCATTTCTGGATTATCCATTTCTTGCAGCTCTGTCAAGAAATGTGTTCCTAAGACTGGCTGTAACTCATTGCTAGGTATAAAAAAAATATTATGTTTTAGGAATTGATTCCCTGTATTTTCCACACCTCAGTTCAACACTTCAGAACACGCTTGCTTTTTTGTGCATAGTACTAGACTATTTTACTGACATGGCAAATTAGAGAAAGCACACTTCAGAGTAACAACTCTATCATTTCACATCCTGGGTCCCCTTACTATAAGATTTGGCTACCTTGCAATTGCATTAGCAGCTAAAAGAATCTAAATGGGCATTTTCTTGAAAAGGTGATTTTAAAATACATTTTTATTAATGCAAAATAATTCCCCCAAGCACATTTAAACTGGCGGTCCATGACTGAGTTGCTCTGATTGCTTTATTTACCTGAAGATATTAGTATTATCTCCAAAGAACAGTACATTCTTCTTCTGTCTGCCTTCAGCACAAAAGCGACCAAAGACAACTATCAGTTTTCAATTTTAAGCAATGTTATGTGATTACAGATTTATATGGCTTACATTTCTCTTCCTAAATTACATTGTATTGTTTCTTTTTTTTTTCCGTGCTGATAGACACAAGTTACTGGCTTTGGCTGAGTAACTAATAACAGACAATCTACTAGAAAACTCATTTTAGTTGAGAAATTATCCAGCTAACATTTAAACACTGCAACAGAACTATCTACAGACTGGCAGGTGCTGTCTAGCCTTCTGCCTGGCCCATACACTACCGTGGGTGAAAGCAAAATGTCAAGCAAGTGCCTGGTCTCTGAAGTCACAAGCCAGCTAGGGCCATGCCAGCTACTGGAGGAAGTTAAGAGAGAGAAAGCCAAATGTGACCCTGCTGAGATGATCAATGACACAGCTGTAGAAGGAGTCACAGTTGTATGTAGATCACAGTACTGTAAAGTTAAGGATTAAATGTGATTTCAACGGGGAAATACTGACAACCTTAAAATAGCACAAATGAATTTCATCCCAGAATGTGAAAGATCCTGTACTAAGCAGCTTCTGTGTACAATACACAGCTTTAGGACACTAAACAGTGGTAGATATAGTCTGGTCCTATACAAATAAAACCCTAAATTAGGAGAGCTGATTGTCTGGATTGTGCTTTACTAAAAAGACAGCTTTCTAGTTTGCACATAACTTGTTGATTAGTGACAGGACCTGAGAAGTCTGTAGGATACGCCAAAGAATGTCTAACAAAGGACTCTCTATGCATTCTAAAATTGAGTCCTCTAGTTCCAGAAACATCTAAGGGCTGAGGAGTGGGAAGGTAATAGGAAAACAACCTTACCTCCCAGCAGCAAAGAGCTTATAAAAAAAGGTAACAGATATCTTCTCACAGTGTCTTTTAAAAAATATGATTTCTACTTTTCCAAAGCTTTCCATAACATCTGCACACATACACACTCATTTGAAATGATATAACCCTTACCTTCTAAAATCTGCAACTAGTTTCACATCTGCTATGACGAGCTTGTGTTCAATAATCATGTGCTTCAGGAGCTGGTTTTGTTCTTCTAAGAGATAGCACTCTTTGCAGAAAATGCAAGGCACACAGGGAGAACTTTCTACAGCATCAACGCCACCTGGACTTTCTGGCAGAGACAGAGGCTCCAAAATACACTCAGTATCTAAAATAAATAAAAGGAATAATTAGTTTTGACTAAATGAATAAAATTACATCCCTTGGAGTACTTTTAGGCAGTACCTGTATCGAGTCTCAGTTCTGTTGCATGGATCACTCCACCACCGAGATGCTTGGAAGCCACCTGGCATTTTGACTGCATTGTTTCCAGGAAGAACAGTGGGAGGCTAGCACAGGACACTTCCCAAGTATCTGCCCCAACTGAAACTCCCAGCTGATAACAAGTCACAAGTACTCTGCTTAATACCAAGGGAAGTTTCTTCCTCTCCCTACTTAGTTTACCTGTTGATATGATTCAAGCTACTCCCTTTGCAATGTTGCTCCAAGTATCAGGAAGGTTTTAGACTATATAGCACAAAATGTTTTGCATGTTAATTTTCCTAATTATACTTTTATTTACTGCACAACACACTTCTGTAATTTTCTGACTGACTCCTGAAGGTCTGTATGCATTTGTCTTGCCTTTTTTTTCCCTAATTGCATCTCACTTACTGTTCTATGACAAAAGAAAAGACTATTCTTGATAAAGATTAATACCACATGGAAGCTTAGGCCCACTGAAACACTTTCTAACTGTACAGACGTTGAGAAGTGCTCAGCCATGCCCCATGTGGAAAGTTCAATGGCCCATGTTTGGACTATACTGTGCTTGTCAGACACAGGTTGCTCAAGAGACAGCACACAGGGGTGAGTCACCTCTGTATGTTCTCAAAGTTCGCTGTTGTTCTAGTTCAAGCATTGCACATGACTGCGAGAATGATCAACTCCCAGCTGACCCTGAAATTGTGTGGGATCTGCTGCTCCAGCTGGATCCCTACAAATCTATGGGGCCTGATGGGATTCATCCCAGAATCCTCAAAGAGCTGGCTGATGTCATCACAAAACCTCTCTCAATGATTTTTGAGATTCTTGGGAATCCCAAGAGGCCTCAGCTGACTGGAAGGAAGCTGGTGAATGTCATGATTTTCAAGAAGGGCAAGACGAAGGACCCTGGAAACTATAGGCCTGTCAGTCTCACTTCAGTGCATGTATTATTCTGGGAAGTACTGAAAAACACCTGAAAGACAATGCAGTCATTGGTCACAGCCAAAACAGCTTCATGAGAGGAAAGTCCTGCTTATCAAACCTGATTTCATTTTATGACAAGGTAACCCACCTACTTGATGCAGGGAAGCCAGTTGATGTAATCTATCTGGATTTCAATAAAGCTTTTGATACTATCTCTCACAGGATCCTTCTGGACAAAATGTGCAGCACACAGCTGGATAAACACATCACGCAGTGGGTGAGCAATTGGTTCACGGGTCGAGCAGAGAGGGTAATACTGAATAGGGACTGGCAACCCGTCCCTAGTGGGGTTCCACAGGGCTCCATCTTGGTCCCTGTGCTCTTCAACATCTTCATAAATGACTTGGACGCAAAACTGGAAGGGATACCGAGCAACTTCGCAGATGACACAAAACCGGGAGGAGCTGTTGACTGGAGGGGCATCAGGCAAAGCATCACCAACCAGTTGAAGGAGGGGATTGTCCCACTCTGCTCTGCACTGGTGCAGCTTCACCTTGAATATTGTGTGCAGTTGTGTGCAGTTTGGGGCACCACAATACTAAAAGTTATTAAGGAAAGATATTAAGCTGTTAGAAAGCATCCAAAGGAGGGCAACGAAGATGGTGACAGGCCTTGAAGGGAAGCCGTATGAGGAGCAGCTAAGACCACTTGGTCTGTTCAGCCTGGAGGAGACTGAGGGGAGACCTCATTGCAGTTATAACTTCTTCATGAGAGGAAGAAGAGGGGCAAGGCACTGATCTCTTCTCTTTAGTGCCCAGTGGCAGGACCTGAGGGAATGGCCTGAAGTTGTGTCAGGGGAGGTTTAAGTCGAATATTAGAAAAAGGTTCTTCACCCAGAGTGCTGGGGCACTGGAACAGGCTCCTCAGGGACGTGGTCACAGCACCAAGCCCAACAGAGTTCAAGAAGCAGTATTGGAAACAAACAGACTGACACAGGGTTATTTGTGTGTTCCCTATTTAAATAACAGTGGTGTAAATTCATAAGCTCTTTCACTGGCATAAATTAGTGGAATTCATTAAGAAACACTGTGTGACCAACAGATTTCAACAACTGACCCCATTAACCTAACCAAATTCTAGCTGTCCAGAAATAAACTGTGGTATTCATTTCCCAAACTAATCATACCTCAGTCTTTGGTAAGGGTTTATCTTGGAAGCAAATGACAATTTCAATATGTCTCTTCAATTTTAGCTATATCAATTTTGCATAGCTAAAGGAGAGTAAAAGCAAACAGAAAAAAGCTCCCCAATGTTTCTGCGCTCTTGAAGTTGAAAACCGAAATCATCATGGGTGTCCTTGACTCTTGTGATGTGAAGTTAGATTGTGCAGCAGGAGAATAACTCTCCATCTCTGAATTCCTGCAGTGACATGAACACCTCCATAGAAAAATGAAATTTCACAGAACCACAGAATGGATAAGATCCAAAGGGCCCTCTGAAGGTCATCTGGTCAAGCAGGGCCCTCAAGCAGACCCACCTAGAGCCTGGGACCATGTCAAGATGGCTTTTCAGTATCTCCAAGGATGGAGACTCCACAACCTCCCTAGGTAACCTGTGCCAGCATTCAGACACCCTCACAGTGAAAAAGCATTTCCTAATACTTAGAGGGAACCTTCCGGGTTTCAGTTTCTGAAGATATCTAAAGAATTAAGCAAAAGGCCGTCTCTCAAGTCTATTATTTTGTCACACAGGAATTTTTAAATGGGTATGGTTGAATGAAGTTTAAATAACAATATTTACCAGATGGAAGAAGCAATGTCAACTTTCACCCTACAAAAATCACATATATATGTTATACATTGGCAAATACAATAAATCTGATAATCCGGTAACTTGTCCACATGGAAAATCTGAAAAATAATTAAAAAAATCATAGCAATTTATATTTTTTCCTAGGAAAAAATGCTAATGGAGCAGTGTTCTACCCCACCCTCTACTAAGACTCTGAAATAACCAAAGAAGGGCTGGAGTTTCAGAGGTGGGCCTGGGAAGTTCCTAAAAGTTCTGGGACAAATCTCTGTTCAGGTAAAAGAGGCAGGGAGAGGGGAAGGAGGCTCTGATCCATCGCAGACACTGTCCATGAGTAGTTGGCCTGCCAGTGTGGACATGCAGTGCTCCAAAGCAGGCACAGCATGTGCTGATGGTTCCTGATGAGGGTGCTCATCTGGGGAACTGGGGGTAAGATGAGGCTACCAGAGCCACATGTGGGAAAGGGTACAAAACCAGAGGAAATGCAGCTTCATTAGTTCTGTGCTGCTCCTGAAACAACATATATCCCCTCCACAACTGTAGAGGCTTCTCCTTAGGACTTTTGAAAAACAGAACTTCCCAGAAAGGCAGTGATTGACTGAAGACTGATGGCTGGGTTACACTGAATTCAGTTTATCCCATAAAACTAAGCAGTGTGGAAAGATGGCAGCACACAGAGCATGGCATTACCTGGAGCAATACAACTGCTGTGCACAACCTAACACTCTTCTCTCACAATTTTACCTGCACTTCTGCCCATTCCTTTCCCCCAGACACTTCTTTATTAAAAAACGGGCATTGCAGAATTGTTCCATTTGTCCTATTTTAAGAACAGCAGCGGCTATACTATGTGCTAGAGCAATCGTCATGAAAGCGTTAGCTGTCCCATGCAAAACTGATGTCACCTACAAGACTCCGAGGTTGTCCATTCTTACAGTCAGTATTAGTTTGTAGCCTGAAGAATCATTAAAACATGTTTACTGAGAAAAGTAGAACAACTTAATTTCCTCTGCAATTGCTGATGCCAAGTGAACTAAGAAGATACTCTGTCAGCCAGTTCAGCTGTGACCAGTAAGCAGCTACACTGCTTTTTGTTCATTTAGAGTTTAGGTCTCTTGCAATGACCTATTTAAACGTTTAGAAGTCCAAATAAACAAGTGCCTATCTGCCCCACCAAACCAACTTTCAACAAATAGGTGTGTAGGGCAGGAACTGCTACTCAACATAGTGAAGGAGCTAATACAGTTATTCAAAATGAATACTTGTGAATAGCAATTACTTGGGCTAGAAGAACAGAGCTGTTAGTCTTCAACTGTAGTGGTGAGTTGCTGAAAGGAATCAACTGCGATGAAGATTTTTTTTGCTGCCCAAAAAAAGTAGCTAACGCTAAAAGAGAATAACTTTAGATTACTGTGCCAGTGTGGCAACTGCAGAAGCTTATGCAATTTCTTTCAAAGACATTTAAAGGAGAAGGGGAGGGAAAAAAGAATCCATGGAAATATCTTCATACTCATCTGCTACAAAAAACACTGAACAAGAGAATAAATGAACAGAGCTGAACAAAGATGCACAGCCTTTAGCATAGCACTTACTGGACTAATGTAGCACAAACATCAAAACGGTACAAATAAAGCTAAGCATATATTGAAATCCCTGCAAAAGCAGCTAACTTTGTTTCTATATTTGGAGCAGAGTGGCCACAGGTACTGAAGAAAAGCTGTTAACTAAAGCACAGCTCAGGGCTAACAGAGAAATAAAAACACTCAGATCCAGTTCTCAAACTCCCAAGACTCCCACATGCAGACTCTTGAAAATGAGGGAAAAGTAGCAGGCTTTTCTCTTAGAATGTACTGCCATAAGAATGATTTCACAGGGACAGATGAAACATTCCTCTAGTGCACGTGCCCTGGCTGACAAGGGCAAGAGGAAATTCCCTTGGAAGTGTATAAAAATAGGGTAAACAAACAGTAATCAGAGAAATAGCACAGTCTTCCAGAAATCTGAGGATGGAGAGTTTAAGTCAAAGGCTATATGAGCCTTCGTTAAACCAGTTAAACAACTTTTTTTTTTCTCCATGGATTTGTTTCTGCACTGTTTAAATTGTTGATCTTTCAACACCTACTACAAAAACCTCCAGCAACACTTCATGTTCTCCTAATAGTCCTTCATTCCTTGTTGTCCTGGTTCAACTCTTGGCTGGTTCTACTCTACCCTTCTTCATGTGGCGTGGTAAGGGGTGGCTTGAAAATGCTCAAGAGTGCAAAAAAAAAGATTTCTAAATCAGACAGTTTTTTCTCAATCTCTTTTCTATTTACTTTTTATTTATGGTATTTTGCCTGCTTTTAGGATCATTGAATTAACCACTGAATTATCTTCAGTGATTCAAAGTCCAGTAATTTGTGAATCAGGTGTTAATGTACAGGACAGTGGACATATTCTTTGTGTTCACTCCTGTGTGTTACTCTGCATTTGCTAATACAGAATAGCACTTTTTTGGTCCAGTTCACTCAAAGAACATGAGATTCCCTGCAATGCTTCATTTGGCCCTCCTGCTTACCACTTGGGAGAATAAATGTGTATTAACAGCTAACAGTGATAAAATTTATCACCTAACCCCCTTCCTACTTGTGTCTGTGATGAACAGCACAGGACTTAGCTGCCTATAAGAAGAGAGTCCTATAAAACCCATCCATTAAGTTTCTGCCAAATCATCCTGTCGCCACTGAGTTCTCCTCTGCCTGACAGAAAAACAGCATGACGGTTATGCAAACAGATATCCCAAGGGCTTCACAGAAAGCCTGCAAAACTCAGGAACTAAGAAAATCCCTCTGTCGTTCACACAACTGACAATAGACACTATGTTGTTTAACCTTTAACAAACAGATAAAACTACGGTCTTTTACAGCCAATTCAGAGCTAAAAAATGTAGATTAGTAGAAAGAATAGAGGAATATACTCCTTGAAAACAAAGACTAAGTTGTATACCCAGTTCTTCAGGGGAAAATAAAATGAATTCTTTGAAGATATTTGACAGTAAGTTGATAGAGAAAACAATTTGGATTACACAAATTACTTTCAAAACTAAAATAGGCATTATTTTTTGTTATAAACCCCCATAGTATACCCAGTGCAATGGAATTCTGATCCCTGTGCAGGAGCTGTACATACCATTACAACAGTGATAAAAGAAAATGAACAAAAAAAAAGTCTGCCTGTTATAGAAATTATATGGCTTTATTTTATTTTAAGAGTAGTTACAATATAGACTATTTAATCTTCACAGCTAGTGAAGCAACAAGCTCAAAATGGATTCGTTTTCCTTACTGGAACATTTTTACTTTTGCATACAATTATTCTCAACTCAAAACTAATGTTAGTTTGCACAATTAAGTAAATGTTACACCCACACACTTATAACACAGACCATAGCAGAACAGGCAATGTACTCCACCTGCACAATCACACATGTAATTATCACAAAACAATATTCCATATGATGTTATGGTCAATACAATAGACATATCAGAAAGAAAAGGAAGGAAAGATTCAGCATTTGAACAGGACTTGTGAAAGGCAAAGTCCTCAGAGATGGTTTTAACAGTGTAACAGGTTGCTGCCACCATAAAGCACAATGATGTGGTCTTATCCTGTCTTTCTCCACCTTATCCTACCACTCCTAACCGTTTAGTGTTGCCCTCCTGCTTATGCTGGTTCCTTGGCTTGCCAAATGCTTTGACGGGTCAATTCAACTCTTTACCAGACAGAACCATTTACTCCTTTCTTTTTGCTCAATAATGTTGAAAATAGTCACACAGGAGTCCACCAAGTGCAAGAGCAAACTAAGGAGCACACGGCGAGAAGCAGCAAGGTGAAACAGAATCTTCCTCTTCTCATCTCAGCTTCCTCCTCTCTTCTCAGCTTTACAGCCTTGGCTGTTTCATACAATTTAACCATAAGCATGCCTTCTAAAGCGTGAAAGATTTCTTCAAAGGCACTACATACAAAGGAAAAGAAATCACTAAGATTTTACCACTGTGCTTCCTAACAAGGACACCCAGCACTGGCTTCAGTTCGCAAAACCCACTGTTGTCAGTGCAGGCACATGTAACTCACTAAATGCAGTATGAACCCTTGTGCTCAATTCTTCTTGGTTGCATATCTGAACTATGTACGTGCTCTTACTAGATCTGGGGACAAATTGAACACTGCTGCATAAATTACATTCTTTTAACTAGAAAGTGGAGGTTCTGGGGTTCAGATAAAGGAAGTAACTTCACTGTTAGAACTCTTACCTCATATGGCTTGGCCCTGGGGAGTAACCTCGAATGCCAGAGCTCAAGGAGTGGCAGACCCTTCCAACAGGCAACCAGCAGGCTAAGGGAGGAAGTCCCTAAATTAGTCTGCAGTGAATGCTGAGGAGAGGGGCACTCAAAGGCTTCTTTTTGAAGCTTTGCTACTAAGAAAAGGAATGACAGTCACGAGACCAGAAGGAAAGGAGATAAGTCTAAAGACGAAGGTTTTTTACTAGGGAAAAAGAAATCTATCTCACTTAAAACAGATTAATCACTTTATTATTAGATGAAGAATACTCTGGAAATTGAAGACTTCACATAGTCTGAGAACTGAAATTATGAAAAAGGAATTAATACATATTTGCTTAAGACATTTACAGGTTTCATGTCATTTTTTGTAGTCTATGGTACAACAACAAGGCCTTAGGTTGAAGAGTTTACGATGTAAATATAGAAGTGAAGAGCATATATTTATAAGCCCACTGTTGGTAACACAAGGATAATGAAACAAAATAAGAACATCTGCTGGAATGTTAAGTGTCTTTCTAATTAAATCCAGTAGTTGAATGAATCAATTCATTACCAGCAAGTCTGGTTTATTATCTCATTAATACAGCTGGTTAATCTTATGAGGAGATTAGCATAAGAACTTGAAATGATCCTAAAACAAAAATGAACACAACAAAGACAAACAGATGAATAAAGGAGTCCAAATAATGAGCAAAAGAGGGGGTTTTAGCTATGCAAAGAACAAGGGAGAAAGAATGACAGGAATACAAGAGACACCTAGCAAACCTGGCACTCCACACTAAAAGCACAACAGATGCCAGCTGGAAAACAGAAAGGCTGAGCACCCTCCCCCAAGTTCACAATGATTACATGGCAAAATCATTTAGTTATCAAAATGACCAAACCCTCAGATACGGTACATTGAGGAACCAACCTGGATTCCTATAGGCAATTCTGCACAAAACAGTGCTACATTTAAAACTCTTCAGGAAATGAATAGTTTTAAAGCTTTGTCTTGTAATCCATTTTCTTTCAGCTACAATGAAAGATTATTGTGAAGGATCAGCTTGACACTCAAAATACACACGACAGCTTCCTTGTTTTGCAGCCTTGGCACTGCCACATCTATTTGTTGGCACAGCAGCATTCCCTAATTTGTGGTCATATTCTTGGAAGCAATTTTATACTGATTACAGGATTTTTCCTTTGTTTTCTAAAGTATAAAAGATGGATGACTAATGACTTGCTAGATAAACAGTATCCAAAACCAAAACTCAGAATAATGGAAATAAAACACCGTTATTGTCATGACAAATACTACATGCAAATATATTTCTTAGTGAAAGAAGAATCAATGTACATAATCATCTCCCTACCTTGATATATACTAAAATGTTCAAATACTTCTATAAAGTTGAATTGAGTCTGAGTTCATGAGGAATTATTTAGCTATTACTTCTGCTTGTTAACACACTATGAGTGATATTTAGTTAAAATGTCCATGTGCTCTAGGAGACAACACATCCTGTAGCTTCTTCAAAGATCTATCAGTCTCAACCCTGCCTGTTTTTTCATTGAATGCAAATGAGCACTTCAAAAGAATACTTAATACCATAGCTAAACCTTGTCAGTTTTACAGAAACTGTACCATCCGCTGTCTGGGAATATGCGAATTTTATTCCAGTCAAATGACAGCTTTAAGAAAAGCTGTGAGTTACCGAATCCTAATAACTCAGGACACAGTTTCTATAGAGCAGGTGTCTGCTGGGAGCTGGAACTAACAGAAATACAACTGTGCTTAATAGCCATATTTAACAGGGCTGCTCTGTTGGGGAGCTTAGGATGTTGCAGTTTCATTAGCATTAACAAGTGTTGCTATGGGTACCAGAGCACAGGCATCAGAACACAAGTGAATAGAAGGAGTGGGAAAGTGATTAATAAGAATGTGAAGTATTGGAATTTTAATAAAACAAAACCAATGCGCTTGCCAATAAGATCATGTTTAAATAATAGACTATATTATTGCCCAGTTCACCAGTAGATTCATGCCACCGCTTGTTGTCTTTCTGCTTGAGCCCAGACAAATCTCTATACCAATAAAGCCCAGAACAACCCACTGTTCTCACATAGAGATGGACACACATGCCCACACACACTAATGAAAGTGACCCTAATAAGTATTCATAACAATATTTAAGTGCTGATGTTAATATGCAATTTATAAATATTTAACACACTACAGCAGGTTTTATTGCGAACTCAGAGCCACATAATGCTTATTCCTGGTAAATGGCACAGACTTACATTAGTGTAACTAAATGCAGGGTTTGATATCTTGGTTACAAATATGAAACAATATTTATCTACTTCAGAATTATATTCTGAATAATTTTATCACTTTTTAGAGCTTCTCTGATTTCTTCTGTTTACATTTCCCTGTTTAGTTTGATCATATGACATGGTGGACATGGAGAGCTGAGATCCACATTATGTACTAAAATCAGGGATAGAAGCAATGATTGAACCTTACCTTATTATCTGGAAAGATTAACAATGTAATTATGTAGCCTGAAACTCAAAATGTTTAGTTACAAAGAAGAGGAAGAAAGTATTCAACACAAGAACTTGAAACAGAAGGACGAAAGTAACCATCTAGGTTCTTCTTTTGTACTTATCACCCAAGTCTAATTAATAAAAATTAGTTTAACTTGCTCTTTAGTACAAAGGCATATCAAAGACACCATAACAAAGCATAAAAAATGCTGGTTTAAATTTGAGGAATAAATATTAAATTACTGCTATTTTCACATGAAAACTAACTACTTTAAAAAAAAACAAAACAAACCAAAGTGTAGTTTTGTGCCAAGCTGATCCAGACTGTAATTTTAAAACTTTAAAAAATACATACTGGAAGGCATCACAAGTAAAGATTTATACGCAAATGTAGTACTTGGGTGTGTTACCATTGCCACTGAATCCTCTGCAAGCTGGAAACAGGCACGCCTTAGTGTCTACTTACTGTGACTGTGACCTCAGCTCTCCCAGAAAGAAGTGGTCTTAACAACATCTTTAATAAGGATAGTAATACTTCATTGCTACAATTTATCTTTGTGATGTCTTTAGCATCTACGATACTAAGCCTAGTAATTTATGCCAACATTGCTACGCAAAACGGGTAAATTAGTTTACTCTCTACTTGTCATCATCATTTAATAGCGATCAATAACTCTTTATTACAAGGATTTTCCTTTTCATGCCACCTGTCCTTTTCCTCTAACAGGATTTAATTCCCAAGCACATTTATCCTCTTGATGTTAAAAGAATTGCCTTGTGGTCTTTTTAAACAATTGCTTTACACTCTGTAGCTAAAGAAAAGGCTGTGTGATTTTCCTTAAAAAACCTAAAGCCCTCTTTAGCAGTTCCTATAAGAACCCCACGTCCTCATGATGGCAATTTTTACCATGCTCCTAACTAAAATGTTTGCATCATGGGGTTTATAACTTTTCAACTGGTAGACTTTCCTTGAAAAAGGCAGCTATTTGAGAAAAACAACTAAAAATAGCATGAAATTTTTATTTTACATGTCACTTTAATTTCTTTCAGACATACAAACTAGAACTAACCTCAAAGAGCATGCTGAGAGGTCTCATTTCTGGGATCCTGGTGTATGTGGGTTTCAATCTGACAGAACAGGCTGAAATTTCTCTCAGGTATTCTTACTAGTTTCCTGATACTCAGAATGCCTTCAAGACTGAATTGTTTAAGAGAATTTTGTACTTGAAGAATCAGTACAAGGAAGAGTTTCTGTGATGTTAGAAGCTCTGTGGTCTGTTGCTGCTTTCTCAGTGAACTGGAGCTTTTCCAGATGGAGAGTAGCAAAATAAGTTGTTTCTTCTTTTAGAATCAACCCTCCATAAACTGCTAGTCAAACTGAAAAAAACTAGCTCAAAAGGAAAGTTCATTATAGTGTGCAGTGATGTACATCAACATAGTTCAGCTGAATTGATATCTTGGTTCAGGAAAAAAAGCTTTGACTGTATTTCAAATAATCCATGATTTATACCCTTTATACATAAATCTTTGAAAATAATTTTCAGAAGAAAGTATTTTTAAGTCAGAGCTCAAATACTTATGTCTTACAGATCCCTGGGACATCTCACAGCAGGCTATATAAAATTTCTGCGAGCGTATTCTGAATGTGTACCAGAGTTTGAAATAAGTATTTTTATGATACTGGATTTATTTCTCATCTTCCATGCATTTATTAAACATATGACACAGATCTTGACTCTTAAGTATGATATACGCTTACTAACTGCTACTGCTAATGTAGCTCATTGACATGGATGATAAAATAATTGAAGTTAATTTCCTCAAAAAACAGAATTAGAATGTTAGAATTAGTGACACAAGTTGCTTATGTTTTTCAGGCATTATTTTGCTAACTCTGTAAATACATGCAAGCTCCTGAATATTAAATTAGTACAGTAATAACACAGGCTGCATGTTTTCATCCCATATAAGACAAAATCAATTAAAACCTCCAGCAGGATGTTTTCTGTTACATACTGGCCTTCAGAGAAAAGCTCTATCTCATTTATTCATGCATTACTGAGTCATAATAAAATTCAGTGCTGGCACACTGGTCAAGACAAGCAAAATGCTCTGCTGACAGCAGTATCACTTATAACTGCACAGACTTGTTCCCTAGCCATTCCTGTTTTCATACTGTGAGCCTTGTGCACTCCCACTGTGGGACTGCTGGGCCTGATCTGGGGCACACACTGTGAACTTTGGCAGTGGTCCTGGATGGCAGGGTGCTGCACCATGCTCCCCTATGCTGCCCACCAGCTCGTATCTCAGCACAGCTTTGACACACAGAGGAGTCTTGCAGCCCCTGATTATCCTCCAGCTGCTTTGTGCATTGGCTTAAGGATCAGTTACGGGGCACGTGAACTAGATTCGTCTGGAGTCTAGATACATACAAAATGCATCCCAACCCTTAGCAGAGACACCTGGGTCTAAACCAAGGGTTACTTGGTGTGGGAAGACTGACTACATATAATTCTAAGCAAAAATGCCAAACCATGTGAAATAGTTGTAGGGAATGTGGCACTAAATGCCTTTATCTACTGTGCCTTACTATTTGTTCAGGTGGACAGAGCCACACCATATCACACCAGCTTGTGAGGGTGAAACAGATGGCATATAGTTGTAAAGCTTCTATACCAAGGGGATAAAGAGAAGGCTTTTAACCTGCTACAACTACACAGGGCAAGTAGTTACTTGTCTGGGACAGAGATATCCTTGATAAATGGGAGGATGACATATCAATGAACAAGAATCAAACAGAAGCAGCTGGGCCACTGGTCTGTGAGTCAGAAAAATCAGAGAAAAATACACAAAAGTAAACAAAAAAAAAAAGAAAAAAGAAAGACTATTTGGAAGATATGGTCCAGTGAAAACATGAGGCAAAAAAATCAAAAGGAAAGTTTCAAGAAGCCTAGTTGAAACACACTACAAAGAACAGACAGGTGTCTGTGGAATACTGAAGCCACTGACAAAACACCTACTACAATTTCTTATTTACAAATCTACTGTAGCAAAATATTAGGACAGAATGGCAAACAAGCAGTGATCATGGAAATACCTGGTGGGAAACAGGCCTTGAGATCACTGATCAGACATCAGACTTGCAACTAAACTATTTCCTGTAATGCTGAAACATTAAAAGTTAACAAGTACTGCTGTATACTGATGATCTATGATCTTTTATGATCATAGAAAAAACTCAAGTCAAACAGAGTACTCTTTTAACTTACTTCATATTTTCGTTGGCAGTCATTTGACCGTCATAACATGTAACATGTTTTGAAAAATCAACAAAGACTCCAGCTGAGTACTTCTGACTCCATACCATAATGAAGGTATCGAATATGGGTACTCTTTCTGTATGAAGTAGTTTGAGCATTCCACATCTATATAGCAAAAAAAAGCATTGTTGCTTATACTATAGGGCACCAAGTGGGGCAGAAAAACTCCTTAACGTGAAACTGTATTGCATAAATAGCTACACACATTTGTACTCTTTTGTAGTATCTGGCATATTCTTATTGAGGAAAACTGCTTGCACTCCCCCAAATTACCCAACCGTACTGTGTAGCAGCTTGTCATCTTTCAAAAATCTGCACATTATATTGCAACCTAAGCAGAATCATAGAACAGTTTGAATTGGAAGAGACCTAAGAGATCATCTAGTTCCAACCCCCCTGCCCTGGACAGGGATGCCACAGCACAGTTTCAGTCTGGTTATACAGTTTTAATGGTACTGACCAACACATAATTTATACAATTATCAGGTCATTGAACACTAGACTTTTTCCACTCAAGTGACCGTAATTAAGTACTGATTGAGTGGGGACAAAAACTCTGCAAAGAACCTGCACTTTCACCAACATATTTCCCTAACTTCAGTGAGACTGGTCAGGACTACATGCCCATCTATTCACAGACACAGACCTGCTCTGAAGTTGCACAAAACTTACCTCATTTTCTCCCTCCCAGTTATTCAATACCATGTGCTTTCCCACATTGTGTGAGGCTTTTATAGATGCAATATTTAAAGCTATTTTAAAAGACTCATAGAAATACATTCAAATGCTTTCAGGCTTTTCTCCCGGTTTCAGCCTGCTGGGAGTTTGTGGATGAGAATGTGAAGCAAAAACCTCAGAGACAGTCTGGGAACAACTGCAGTTTCAGGATGCAGATGTTCACAAAAAGATGCAGAGCTCTTGCAGAGGTTTCAAGACAGAATAGCGTGGAAGAAAGCACACAGGGCTGGGAAAGGTTATGAAGGCTGTTTGTACAGAAAAGAATTTAACCTATACTGAAGTTAAAATACTTAATGCTTGTAATTTCATATTTAAGTTCTTTTCTTCCTTTCCTACTGTTCACTCTTATCATAACCTATGCTAGTTTAAATCCTGCACCCCTTCATCAAAAAAGCTGGCTAGTCTCCAAGGGTGAGAAACTCTATCACCTGTTTATATGACAGGCACACCCCGTGGCAAGCATCATTGTCGGCAAGAATCTACAACTTTAGCGCTCTTACAGAAAACAAGAATTACCCAGTAAAAACACAGCAGCGAACAAGGTATAACAAACTATCCTGTCATGTGTGTTAACAGTCAGAACATGCAAAAAACTTGTAACACCCCCCTAGTCCACACCTCTACATCTAAATAAAGCATGTCCACATCTATTATTTATTCCAGCAATGTGAAAGCCTTTTTGGGGAAGAATCAGGTATTTGCCAATAGAGAAACAGTTTAAAGGTCTTCATCAGTCTGAGGACTGATGAACCACCATTCACTGTTGCTCCACTGCAGGCCTGAGCAGAGGTTTCAAATTAAATCTTTAACACGCAAACAAGTTATCATGTTTAAGCTGTGTATGTGTTCACCAGATAGTCTGAAGCATCTTACTTCTAAACGATCTTCTGTTACTATATAGAGTGGCTGATACTTCGTAGTTCGTTCATGTATCAAAGCCTTTAACTGCTACTGAGCAAGCCAAATTGGCCCAGACTACTGGAATGAAATACCAAGATAAAGGCCATCCATCTTTGCTTTTAAGCTATGACAGTTTTCCGAATTCAAAGAAAACCAAATAGCAAGTCCTTATTGCATATTTTTGGAGACTATAACATATCCTATGCCTTGTGCTAACAGGAGTTGTGTATTCATGCTGAGGCTTGGGGCCATCCCTTTGTGTTCAGATAAATACAGTGCTTATTTGCAACAAAATTATTTGTAAAATTATGGCAGTATCACAGGCAGCTCAGATCTGTATTACAAAGCAATTCAATGCCTCACTTACTTTATTAATCCATTATTAGCCATTTAATTTAATTAATTTAGTTTCACTTGTATATTCTCCCATCATCAGTTTTTTTAAGAAATGTGCTGTGAGGGCTAAAAACACTACAATATTATTGCAACAATTACATGAAAGGATTTTGCCCTTTTACTTTTCAAACAGAGAAGCACATAAAAGGTGATTTTACCAACAATAATTTAGCAATTTCCAGTCCTCCACCAAACCCATTTGCTTATCAGGTAAAAGCTGAGATTGCATTTTTAATTAAAAATCACAACAAAGGCTCTTAAAACATTTTTAAATAATACTGCTTTAGGAGATCCATTATTGTAATCATATTAAAATAAATTGTGTTGCACTTCCAGAATTAATTAGTGAACCTGTCCTCCAGGTGTAATTGCTAATTGTTCAGTTCACAATGATTAATCTGCATCAAACCAAGACCCTTTACAGAGCTTATAATGCCTACTGGTAAAAGAAATCTCTTCTCTCTCTCTCTCTCCAAAATCTGTGATATAGTAGAAGCTTCAGTTCTTGAAATCGTCTGCTGCACACATAGATTTAAACAAGAAACAGATCACCAGTGGTACTCGATGCTTGAAAGTGACCTGTGGGGTAACAACTGAGGATGCAACTATGTGTGTGATCATTTGGAACTGGTGGGGGGGTTAAGGAAGGTATTGAGCAGAATACCAGCCTCTAAAACCATGAAACAGAGACAGAACTAATATCTGAGGAACTCTTGTGAATGAACAGATGAGAAGAGGCAGCTGTATGCTGGGGGCAATGGCTGCTGTATCACCTTGCTGGGGTGTTCAATGAGCAGCCAGCAGCTCCCCTTCGCAACCATGCCTGCTGTGGTTATTTGGAGAGGAAGGAGGTAATGCACTCAGGCTGATCTGAATAGGAGGGATAGTATAAGGATGGGTGGGATGGGAAGGCATCTGGTTCACTACTTTATTTGGTTAAAGACTATTCAGTTTAAAGTAAACAACAAAAACAAGAAAAGTGGTAGATTACACAAAAATAAACATTAATGAGCAGGTGATAACAGGGACAATAAGTTGTATTTGGTCACTACAGGAACTAATGACATTAAAAGAACTACACGCAGCCTTGAACAGATTCAACATGAATTTTGTCATTGATAAGAAAGGGGAAATGTGTGATTATCATATGTATAATGGTATTTTTGAGGGTGTTTGTGGATGGGATATCAAAAAGCATTTGTGGGATTTTGTATAACTTATGGGAAATTTAGAAGAGGGGACAAAGGCAGAGAAAGGGAAGGATGGAGGGGAACAAACACCAGACAATGGAGGCAGGGAGTGGGGGGAAGAAAAAAAGGGCAAGTTGCATTTAAACAGACTGCTGGTGGATATGCTTCTCTGATCATACCCTGCACCTTGGATCACATCTTTTCCTTCTTACTAAATCCTTTTTGTGTAATTCACCCTTTGTCCTATGTGTGATACTCTGCAAGGTCTAACTGCCAGCAACTGCAGAAGATACTGCAACTCCCAAGGTCTGCAGGTGCAGGAATTAGCAACTGGAGGAATCATGGTGTATCTGTGTTTTCCTAGTGAACTTAACCCTGTAGGCATGTGTGCATGTGTGTAATTTGCTAGCAAGGTACAAACTGGAGTAGCCAGTGAGTAGAAGGAGACCTGTATCTATAAAGACGTAAGGTCTGAGTCAGAGGATAGGCAAGGGGCCTGGAGTCCAGTCATGGACAGAGTTGATGCCCAGCAAGGAAGTCCAGCTAACGAACTCAGAGGTTCTGCTAGTATTTGAGGGATCTACAACTGTGGGATATGTGAGACAAGCTCTCATAGCATCCTTAACAGAACTTCAGAGCTAAGAGATCATCTTGGTGGTTATACTATCAAGAACAAAACAATTCTCACTAAAGTATCCTCTAGGTAGCAATGAAGAAAGGTAGACACGTACAAGACCAACCAAACTTTAGTTTTCCACACTAAATGAAATATTCTTAAAAACGGGACACAAGAAATGGAAGGAATAAGAATAACATGCTGTGCTGTGGCATGGTACATCCCAGTACCATCCATTCAAAAGCACATAAAGACCTTGAGTAGGAAACTGTAACTGTCAGACTGACAACGAAACAGTGAAAGACACATTTCCAAGAAAAAAACCCTCATTTTGAAATCCATTGGCAGATGCTGTAGGAAGTGTTGATATGTAGCATAATTAATGTAGTCTGAACAAATTGTACTGTGGGCAGTGACATGTTTATTAAAAGCCACTTGGTGAAGGCTGCTGGAGGAAACTAACTAGAAAGTAACACAGTCCTGGATTAGAATATAAAAGCACAGGCTTTCCTGTAAATAGGTAATAGCAAGACAGGAAAAAGTATGTTATTTAATTTTCCTATATGCTGCCTCCAAGTAAGTGACATGCCCTTTCAAGTGCACTGGAAGTAGAAGATGTTGCCAGAAAGAACAGCTTTGTAGAACTGAAACCTCTGAACGAATAAGGATTTTGTTCAGAGCAGGGAAATGATAAATATTATGGGTGAGGTAGTTCTTTGCCCATAGATAATGTGATTTATACTCTAAGATCTGTTGACCCTAAGAGGCTCTGCTCCAAATCAATAATTTTGAAAAGGCTGTTTCAGCTATAGGGTAGTCTTGTCTTTGTCCAACGAAAGGCTGTTTATGCTGAAGTCTGTCATGGTTAACATGACAGACAGCAGTTACAAGGCTGGGGTAGAATTTTATGACTCCCAGCCAGCATGTTGGCAGACCTGTCTTACGGAGACAGGGAGAACCTGGATGTAAATAGAAGTTTATAGGCTGACATGAAAGTTAATTTAGGCTGGCACCTATTATTTTGATTTTCAATAGTGACTTTTACACATTTCATCACCTAGAGACTCCAAACAATCTGTCACAGGAGGCAAAGTGAGTTGGGGAGCAAAACCACGGAAAGTTTTCTAATCCCTTCAATGAGTGTTCATGCTCAGTAACAAGAAAACAGCATAGGCTTATGAATTCCCATGGAACAAACTTTTTTTTTTGACTGGTACTAATATCTTTACAAGAGTTACCTGGAAAAACCTCAGGGTAACCTCATCATCGCGAGTAGTTCACAGACCTATACATGGTTTCACACAGAAGACTTGCACAGACAAAGCTCATGTCCTTTTCAACATTCAAAACAACATAGCTTTGCCTTAGGGTGCAATTACACCACTCTCGAAGGGCTCTAGAAGAGTCTGGCTTTTCATGTACGAGAGCCTCATGCCAACACAGTGCAACACAGAAATAAAGTAAGCGTACTGCTTTAACTATTAGCATTAATAAAGAGATATTACTTTCATGTACAGAAGAAGGTTAGATACTAGAGAAACAACACAAATTTAACTTAAAAGACCACTCACTATCGAAGTCTGACAACTAGAAGGGCCAAGCATGGAATAAATGCACACTAACTCAAGGTTTGAATCTGCCTGCTTGCACATGACTTCTTTTTGTGTCCTTCACACTATTAGTGACTTAAAAATGCAACATGACAGTAGGGGTTAAAAGCCAACCTGGACTGAAAAAAAACCCAAACAAGCCATTTTCTTCTCTTAAATGTAAAAACATTAAACTCTATTTTTTCATTCAGATTAAACTGAATCATCCCATAAGATCTCTATCTACCACTTCAGAGTCATGATTTGATTGGAGAACACTTTTTTAAAATCAGACATACTTATCTTAGAGACAACTTGTACCTGGTAAGGCCTGCAAAGCAGCATCATACCACTGGAGTTATCTCCCTTTTTTCTATCTGTGCCTTCCAGAAGATGTAACCCAAGCTCTTGCTCCTGCCTCGTAACACCCAGGTTTCTCTCACACAAGGACCAGTTCAGCCTGAGGATTTGTTGCAGTTTATGTATGGTGAGCTCTAGTTAAGCTGCTTCTAGAAAGCCACAGACATACAGGCTTCTCAACTGGGATGCAAACCCTGCTGTTCTTGCTGCTTAAGATGCCTGGCTTATCCCTGCAGCCATCCCCCATAGTCCATTTGTGCTCCTCGCTGTGCACCACCTGTTTTACTTTATCTCTGTGTATGTTTGCGCTGACAAACGGATTTATGTGAGAAGTCAAAAAGCCCCCCATAGCATCAGCTCCACGTCCCACTGCTCTGGCACGCTGCCTGCACCAACTCCCTCTCCAGCTCGACTGGCTGTTCGAAACTCTCCCTGTCCCCACAGCTCCGCGTGCCAAACGCGAGAACGACTGGCACCAGCAAGACCAGAAGAAGGACTCACGTCCCTGTAACCAGC
>VZRE01012430.1:875-72817 GCA_013396775.1 Cephalopterus ornatus | reverse complement strand
GGCGGTGGGGGTCGGAGGTCCCGTCGCTCGGTGCGGGGAGCGGTCTCTTCCCGGGGGGCGCAACAAAGGGCGGCCAATGTTCGAGTCGCGGCTCCGGCGTCTCTCGGCGCTGCCAGGGGATGGGGCAGGGGCCGGTTCCTCGTCTCCGAGGCGGGCACTCGGCTGTCCCCTCCGGTGCTGGGTGGAAAGGCTGGCATTCCACGGGAAACAAAGCAGCCTTAAAACATATCGCTGGGAGTGGCGACCCGACTGGAGACGGTGTCCGGCGACGGCCCGGGGAGGAGCAGGAGCGGAGCCGCGGGCATTGTTCGCGCGTCGGGGTTTTGTCGCTGCTTCAGTGGAAACCAGACAAAGTGTCGCTTATGGGAGTCGCGCTTTCTCGCCTGGTGGTTCCCCTCTGCCCGGTGCAGGGCTCTGAAGCCCGCGGTTTTGACTTGGGAACTGATCGGAGAGACTCGCGGCGATTTTATTTTTCTTGGCACCGCCTATTAAAGCCGGCAACACCCGCTGACCGCTGGCGGCTCGTCCCGGACAATACCTCCCTCTGACACGGGTGTAGCTGAACTGTTGTACAGACCTGCCAGCCTAGTAGGCAGCTCTCCGTATGTTTACGTCGCGTTTGAACGCGGAGATGTTCATATTCGAGAAAAGCGAGAGGAGCGCGGAGCCCTCCTTTGTGTGTGTGTGTAACAGCGCTGCGTCCAGCCCTCAGCGCGGGGCCGCTTCGTCCCATCTGGAGCTGAGCCCAGATGTTGCTGTCCCCCGAACGCTAAATTATAGGGATCATCGATGTATGATGATCCTTATTTTCTTGACTTCTTTATTTGCCAGGTCACGGATGGGTTGCAAGATACTGATTAGTCCTGCCACCCGCCTTTCTTTACGAGGATGGGCAAGAGGCTTAAAAACCATTCCGGGACTCCCTGAGAATGGCATGCTGGATATAAGCAGTCAAGTATTTCAAGCTGCAGCCCTCCTCTCCGTCTATTTGTTGTTCATTTTTATTTTTGAGCATAGTATGCTATTTCACAACTGAAGCATTTTCCCCGTTGATTTATGAGCTAAAAATCACTGTGGAGCATCTTTCCTAATACTGAAAACAAGCAGCCGAAACCTATTTGAATAACTACCCCCTCATTGCTAAACAATTAAATGATGTCCCCTAAAGAAGCTTTTCTATGTTTAGTAACCCTTTTCAGGTAATTACAGGTGAATCACTCTCCAGCTCTGCCTTACCTTACCAGGGCCGGCCAATGTCATTGAAATCTTGCTCCTGATAAAGAGATACAGCTGCAATTTCTCAATAGTGAACTTCCTTTGGATCAACCAGAAAATGTAGTCCACTGCAAAGATCCTCCTTATTTGCTTAAATATAATATAGTTACAAAAAATATGCTTATTCTTATTTAAATTCATTCCATAGTTTTCTGTGATTTGGTTTCCAAAGGCTATTCAAGATGGTAACAAAAAGCCTCTATTCAGTTTGGGTCCTCTGTACCCCTAGGATGGGCGTGATATTTTAGTCCATATGACTGTAGCAAAATACTGAAATACTAACCTCAAGTAATTCTTTTCTTGGACAGCTTTTTATGCTGTGTGCTCCCCCACCTGCATGATTGGTGCTGTCTGCAAAATCTTCCCACCCAATTACCCTATAAGCTATTGTACTCTATAACAGTGGTCGGGGAGGCAGGAGAAAGGGTTGTATCTTGCTGTGTAACTATTTAAACTTTACGTAAAGTGAATTTTATAACTCAAACTTGTATTTTGCACCACAGACCAGCTTATGGATATTCTTTTTTACTGATGGGATTATGTTTCTAAACAGCTATTTTAATACTGATGTGTTTATGTGCTCTTGTAAAGTGGTTGCATTGGAAAACCCCTTTGAGAGTCCCCATTAGTTGTACCAAGCATATATATCCTTTGTATAAAGAGCTCAGGGCTTGCATCAACATTAGACCTCATCTGCATTTTTAGTCTGAATTTTGCAGCACATGCTGTGTGCCACACATTTCTACAGTGACATGCCAAAATAGATGAATAACCAGTCAACAGCCACCTGGTTACACTGAAGGGTTACTGGTAACCAGGTGGCAGTTGCTGACTTGGAATCAGTTAGTCTGTGCCACTTTGAGGGGTAGTTAATGAGTTACAATCTTCTCTTCTTCAAATTTTTAAACTTCTGCCTGCTAGTCACTGGTAATATCTAATTGATTTTTTACTGAGCAGGTTGCTTAACTCTGAGTTCATTTACTAGTAGGCACACACTCTGCTAGTTCATCTTCTGGTAGACATTCATGCTGCTATAAGGAGAACATTATTACACTTACATGTGACACCTTTTATACTACAGTTATGTAGTATGTGTTATGTCGTACCTGTTAAGTGGTTTTGTTTCTAAGGCTATGGCTTTTGTCAGTTATGTTGTATTATCCCTCAGGATGTTAAAGGTGAAATAAGCACTGGAATATTTCTGGTTCTGAGAAAGTTTGCTTTGTCTGGGTTTTGATATTTGTATTTTCAGAACAGAAGGTTAAACTTCTATATTTCACTTTGAAATTCCACATGTTTTGGATCATACCTTCAGCTGTTGTGTCAAACTAGTGATGGCATTGCGTAAAGGATCCAATGGTCAGTAATGTGGAGTGTTTAGCATGAAGTATGCTGATGAAAGGGTAGGAGAGATAAGATTATTTTTTTGCTGTTTATGGTATTTAAATCTGGTAAATGTCAAATGGAGTCAACTTACATAAATGCTGTATGCTGATCTGTGTGATTAAGAACCTAAGAGAATCACAGATTGATTTAGGTTGGAAAAGACCTCCAAGATCATAGAGTCCAACCTTTGACCAATATTGTTTAGAACAGTAACCAAACCTATTGTCAAAATCAGTCATCTAAGACTGCATAGGTTTGGATGCTCTGAAGGCAGTAAACTGATAAGTGTAGCTTTCAGAAGCAACTATTACTGGTTGGTGCAAAGTGGAAACTTTTAGCTGTAATAAATAAATCACAGGACTACATAATTATCTTGTAGCTGCTGTTTGGAGTAAAGATAAAAGTTCTGTTTTGACTCTCTATATTCAGGCAATCTTTTTTTCTTTTTGTCTCACCAGTTTTCCATACTACCATAAAATCTGATTTCTTTGATTTACCTGAATCTGTATGGATGCAGTTATGTTTTCTGCAATGTGGGTGATTCACCCTTTTTGCAGAGCACAAAGCATTTCTCTGGAAGGCATTTTTTGGATTAGGGTGCAAAGATTAATTAAGGAGATGAATTAAAAAGCAGTTGCTGAGTGCATCATCTAATTGATAAGCAGAATGGTATCCAGATGCTGAAGTCATTCTGTACAGCAAAATACACTGGTTTAACTGAGACAAGTTTAAATAATGCTTGATATTTTTAGTGTGGTTAACACATATAAATGTGCCTAAGAGGGACATGAAGTTTGGCCATCTCCTAGTTTATAGATGGAAAAATGTAAGGATCAAATGAATTTGTGCTGTAAGCTGAGGTTTATAGGAAGAAAAAGATGGGGGTGTATTAGTTGATCACAGTATTGACTTGCACATAGACAAAAACCAAATCAATTGGGGGTTGTGTCCTGTTCTGAGTTGCAGCCAAACTAGTCTTTCTAGCAGTCCTATTGAAAGATAGCTAACATACCCCTATCTTCATGCCGCAATACTTTTTTTCATTGCGAACTAACTTTACTGTAAATGAACTTGGTTTGTTTAGCTCAACAGCATCTCTCTGTCAATGACACGCTAGACTTCTAATATAATGTATTTTGTTTAACACAAACACTTCATCAGCCTTTCTTGTGTGCCTCTCCAAACAGTAAAAATGAAGCCTTCAGTCAAGCCTTATTTCCTCCATTCTCCTACATTAATCTTGCTGCACATTTCTATGTGGAATTCACTTTGTATTTTTGTCTTAGACTAAATGTCACTACTAATAAGCTATACCAGAATTTCTGCCAAGCTATCTAAATAACTTTTTAGAGGTGAGACAAGGCAAAACATAAAGTACTTGTGGGTTCATTTGGATAAGGAACAATTGGAGAGTAACCTTTGCTTTCTATTTATAGCTTGTAACTGTTTGTGGGGCAGGTCACCTGCAAGCAGGTGAAGGTGAAGTACCATGGGGCACAAGAGTGAAGTTGGCAGTATACTAATGCCCCTTTGGCCTCACTGGGGCAATGGGAGCCCATTCTCATTTTATGAAATACTCCCTGAGTTTTAGCTATCTGAGGTAGCAAAGACCCACACACTTTCTATAGGAGCAATTTTGACATATGATGTGTTTGTCGTGAAGGCTTTTATATCAGTTTAGGATGTCAGTCAACTAAAGATGATATTCTTCTACTCTTTTATATAAGCAGTAACTTTCAATATCTTTCAAAAATGGAATTATCTCACAGCTTTTGGACAAAAAAAAAATCACTGACTGTATTTTGTTGGAGAGCAGAATATTAAGTTTGAGATTTTTAAGTAATTTTTGGTTGTAAGACTAGTCTCAAGCTAAACAAGTCTTGTTAAAATGGTGAAATGTTCTTAAAATACGACAAAATCAAGATTTTAAAGTGTTTTTTAAACTCCTGCCTCCAAAAATCTGAAGTTTTCAGTACAGATATGTGATGTTTTGAATGTCTTCATCTCCTAAGGACAACTCAGAGCTGCCTGGCTCATTAACACCTTATACAATGCCCTTCAGATTTCATTTTCCCTATTCACTACCTACCTGGGGAAGATTTCTGAAGGCTGATGTTATTTCATGGTTAGCGGTGTACTGATGGCACTGTCTTTCTTCCTTTTGCACTGTATTGAGGATTTTGTACTGCCACTCTCAGTGTTGGCTTGTGGGGCTACTAGCTGGGCTGGATTTATCCAGAAGGTGATGGAGCAATGGTGAATTAAATGACATAAGGTGAGCCAGCATTATTCCTTTCTGCAGGGAGAACACATTTTTGTTATCTAACATAGGCTAATGTAATCTGTGATTGCTTCTGGGAGCTCAGGCAGCATGTGATGGAGTCACTAACTTCTCTGTCAAGGAAGCTATAATTGGTTATTTGACTCCTGCCATGCAGATATCAGCAACTTTTTACACTGCTGCAAGAGTGTCTGCCACTGACTCATCTCTTTGCTTCCCTAACCTGCATCCCAGAAAGGAAACTTCAGAATAAAATATAGTTTCATGTTTACAGCTTGGTTCAGTGTCTATGATGTTCCATAGTTTCCAGCTCATTTCTGAGTGTAATTCACTGGGTTGGTTTTGGTCTATAAAGTTCTTTGTAATTTGAGTCTTGGGATCTGGAAAAAATCTGAAGAGCATTTTGACTACTTGGATCATTTGTGACACTTGAATGTATTCAGCAACTGCGACAAGGCACTTTCAGCACAAAGTTTGCACCCCTGGGAGATGTGTTGCTTTGTTTCTTCACTTTTGAGGGACTTTGAGTGTTGTGTTTGGGTGTTGTGTGTTTTTTGTTTTGTTTTGGTTTTTTTTTCTTCCGCTACTGGATTTGTAGTTGGTTCTGTGAAGGTATAGAGGAACAAACTACATAACCCCTCGAAGTGCCTGCAAGCCTGTCTTTGTGGTTCTGCGCAGAAGGGTTGAAATGGGAAGGTTTGGCTTCATTTTGAGTCTGGAATTTCTTTTGTTACTGTGGGATTTTTTTTTTTTTTGCGTGTAACTATATAGATCATTGAGTAACCTTTTGTTTTACTTCTCTTAATTTTCTTGCTATCTGTCTGTTTGTGAGGAGCTGGGCAGAATGCCTTTGAGGTAACTATTGTCCCCTTCCAAGTGATTTGGAAGCCAGGTGACTAAAAAGGAACATCACCCTCCAGGTTATTTATTAGTCACATGCATTTAGTGTGTCTAAAATGTCTCTATCATTATGTAATAACAAGGATTGATTTTTTTTTCCCCCTGACGATGATCAGTAGAAATATAGAATAATGTTTAGAGGGAGTTTTGAGAGATTTAATCTATACTGGTTTCTCAAGGCCAAGTCAACTCTAGCTGTTACTTCTGAAGGATATTTGCCAACATGTTTTTTAAAATGTTGATAACAGAATATCTGCAACTTCTATAGTCAATCTCACTACTTGTAAGTGTTGAGCACTGGAGTAGTTTTCCTCTTGCATATATCATTATGTGTATATGAAGGCTTGCCAAGATTGTCTCCTTCTCCCTGTATGAAATATGTCCAGTTATTTCATTCTTTCCTTGTAGATGATATGTTCTTATCTTTGATCAATTGATCTATGTTCAAAACTGGACAGGAAAGCTTTATCAGGTAAAGCAGGAGAATCTTACCAAGTGTTTTAGGCAATGTGTCTTGTCTACTTGACGTTCTTGGTGTGATGTTTGTTCCTTTTGCAATAGCACTGCATTGACTCGTGCTAAGTTGGGAACTGCTAATCAGTCCTTCAGATCCTTTTCTTGAATTCAGTTGTCTAGACAGTTGTTCTTCCATCCTGTATTTGTCGGCTAAAGATTTCTGCTTATGTGACCTTAGTGAATGGCACCTCTCTTCAATACTATTTATTCC
Source organism: Cephalopterus ornatus (assembly GCA_013396775.1). NCBI lineage: Eukaryota > Metazoa > Chordata > Aves > Passeriformes > Cotingidae > Cephalopterus > Cephalopterus ornatus. The sequence continues at coordinate 66,248 of VZRE01012430.1, read as the reverse complement.
CATTTGTCAGCCACGCTGACTCCCAGATTTCCTTTCTCACATACGCCCATTGGAAGCACCTTGTCTGACAGCTTTGAGAGATGCAGTTTAGGAACTGTTGTTGCCAGCAGAAGCAGAGCTTGTTAAGAAAAACAGCACATGATCAGCATCCAAAGACGCTTGGATGCCACAATGATTTGCCATTAGTTCGTGTTTGTATGTTTAAAAGAATGTATTTTTCAGATCTTTACAATGACAAGAGACTGAAGTGATAGCTACTTGCGATTTCTCTTCATAATGCATGTTTCTAGTTACTCAGAATTTGTGTTCCCAGTTATGTAGTTTAAAGATGATAACTTGTCAACTTTGCGTTTTTGGGCACCTGAAATGTTTAATTTTAAAATAATGCTGATCACACTTCCAGATGCTCAAGGGTGAATAGGAGAGCTGCAAACAGTGCAGCTCTGAAAGTCACCTGTGCTATAAGGACAGAGAAGGAAGCTTGAACTTGCAATCTGTCACACGTTGTGCTTGCTCGTTTGTTGTTTTGAGTAAGAAAATAGGATAAAATCTAATCAGTTTTGCAGTATTAAAAAAAACAGAGTCTTATTGTGGGATGAAGCAAAAAATGTGCTTGTGTGCTCTGGAGCTAATATAAGGAAAAAAATCCTTGCTGATATTGACTGCACCCTTCATCTTTGTCCAGTTAAGGACCCAAATTTATTTTTTCAGATTCATATGCAGTTATTTATTCACTTTAATAGAAACAGCTGAAGTTATTGGAACTGAAAGTGAGCAAAGTCTGTTTACTCAGGTCTCTAGTACACAGAGTTTTGTTTTGATAGTTTGTGTGTAGAAAAACACAAATCACAATAAGGCATTTGAGGAATAACGTGAATTTGTTTCATTTTTGCTTTCTGCGTTACTGGATTTCAAGTGTGTGTTTTTGTCCTTTCAGGGCTCTGGAAGTAGAGGGTGGTTGGTCTTATGCAGTTGATAGCTAAATGATGTGCTTGTTCAATTCTTTCTGCAGCAGAGAAGAAATTCAGTGCCCTTTGAAATCCATTGCTTGGGATTTCTTGATTATTGTTTGCACTGAACTTAGGATTTCTGAGTTTTATTTAGAAATGAAAAATGAGTTCTTAACTAAAAAGGTGTGTACTGGTGTATTTTCATGATTAATTTTTATACTGAATGAGAATCTATATATGCTGTGGATAAGAGGTGAGCTGTAACTGCACAATAGGGGCTGTTCTGTAATTGAAATTACAGAATTCTGTTTAGTTACTTTTAGAACAAGGCATTTTCTTTTACTATCATAAGTCTTTTACCACATAATAGGATAATTTTTTATTTTTTTGAAACTTAGTGAAATTACAGATTACAGTGCAGAAAGGAAATGATTACTCCACAAAGCCTTATTTTAACTTTTCTCCAGAATAGTGTAGTGAGGTAAATACGTATGAGAGGTTGAGTGGGTTGGGACAGGACACACCAGTACTTCTAATGCTTTGTTTTGTTGAGCTAAATGCAAGGTGACTGCAGAATTTGTATTATTTCATTACTGTATTATAGAAACAGCAATGGGTAACATCTTGATCCTTAATCAAGCAGGAGTTATGTTGTAGACTATGTAAGTCTGCAATAGTTGTATTTATATGAAGTAGCTTTCATGCTTCTGTAGATAATGTTGCCCATAAAATAAAGACCATTATTTTTTTTTTCTGAGGAATAGCCTTGTATTGGCTATTGGGTTTTAAGTATACTGTTTTATCTTTTGGAGAAAAATAGAGCATTAGGTGACTTAAATGTCATCAGAGGTAACATTATGAACCACTGAATCCATAGGTACAACTACAAGGAACACTTCATCCTTAGGTATAACTGTGAGGTACACTGCCTGAAACTAAGTGGTAGAGAGATGGCCACAGGTTGTAAATGATAATTTTTTTTTTTTTTGGTAAGTGGTAGTGGTAGTTTTGATAAGAAATAAAGTTGGGTAATATTTTGTACCTTGAAGGAACACGCCTCTTTTCGTAGGCTGCATGGTTTCTGTCTTCACATATATACTAGGCTTGTTAGTACAGAGAGGATACAGAGTTTGATAGTTTGTCTTTGCATGGGATTTAGAAGTTTCCCCTCTTACTTATGATACAGAAGAAATCTGAGCACGTATTTTTGAAACAATTCCATGGGCAACAGTTGGCAGAGCTGCTTTGTTATTCATGGTTAATAGTGGAAACTTCTTAAACACTCTTCACTTATCTGTCTCTTCCCTATTCCTCTGCATTCTCCCCCTGCCCCCAGCTTCCTTCCTTTTTTTTCTGTCTGTAAAACAGGACAAAAAAAGAGGAAATCCTAAGGTGGAAAACGGAAGATCCCTGTTCTTCTGTTTCAGTGTAAGAGAGCACGTGTTAGTTCTATACAGGGTTTATTACCTCTCTTCCTCCATCCACCCCCTAGCAAGAAAAAAAAAAAGAGTAACTAATTATAACTCAAGCCAAAATTATATTACTTCATGATATCCTCTTTTCCGTTTGGAATAACAAGACCTAACCGCTTTTTTTGATTGGACCAGATGTAGTTCAGAGTGCTCAGCTGTGTTGAACAAATGGGATTACTCCTATTGCTTTCCAGGTTAAGTAGGTAAAGCAAGAGTAGAGATATCTGCCTGCACATATTTTACCATTATATTTGTCTCGGTAAAATATGTCAGTGATAATAGCAAGCATCTCAGATTTCAGATTCTCTAGTTGCTTCCATTACTGGAAAGCTAAATTCAATCACTTAAAAAAAAGTGGTTTTGTTCTTTATTTTTGCAGATTGGATTGGAAGACTAAAGACTTGTATGTGGAAAAGACAACAGACAAGTTATGCTTTTTGCAATGATTTAATTATCCAAAGACTTTAAACAGTTTCTTTTCACTGATTAATTGAAAAAGCATGGTAAGATGCTGAAATAGGTAAAATATCAGAATAACGTGTTTTTCCAGGAAAGTGTGTGGTGTTCTTGTATGTGAGACAGCTGTTGGTTTTACAGTTTAATCTTCTTTGGAAATAGTGTTTGGAGATGTAAAGATGGTAAACAATATTCAGAGGAATCTGACATAATGGAATCTCCAGTTTCACAAACAGGGTGATATGGAAATCACTTATTCCATAATGATCTGCAACATTATTTCTTTTAAGCTGCTGTCAGTGGTTGCTTCTGGAAAATAATTTTTTTTTAATATGAATAGTAGCTTTATTTTAACCTGAGCAATTACAATGTGCTTTAAGAAGTAATGTTTAAAACTTGTTCCTTTGATGAAAAACCTTGTCTTCCTGGTGGCATGAAGGATGACTGGTGTCAGTCTTGATGCTGCTACCTGTCTGTTGTTCAGTGTTGAACTGCATCAGTTGCTTTTGTGTCTTTAAGCTTAAGTGTGGTCTTGCTTGTTTACATTCAGAAAATTCCTGAGGAAGCCTTTAAGACTGAAAATCTTTTGGCTTTAGTGTATTTGCATGCAAAGGAAAGTGTTTCTTTGTTTCACTCCTGCAAAGACTCAGTTCTATCAAATAGGCTGGGGCTTGAATAACAACGCCTCTAAAAATTTATGTTTAATAAGCATATCAAATAAAACCAGTTTTAAAGATGACTGAGATAAAGTGCAGAGGTTAGGTGTCTGTTAAGCAGGCACAAATTATGTGGTTCCTTCTTTTCACAATCTATTTTGAAAAATGTAATCTAGTAAATAGGAAAGTGCAGCTGTGATATTACAGAAATGGTTTTCATCATGATTCTTACAAAGATATGTTTGGATTTATATTGATAAATATTGCTTCTAGCTCTCTTTTTGAGCAGCCAGTTAACAGCATCATAATTGAGATGTAAATGTGGTTTTACAGCTGGTAGAGATCTGAGGTCTTTATCAGAGTGCTTTGCCTCTTTTTGAGTTCTCAGCAAAATAATGATCAGGTAGAAAGGGACAGGACTGATGGGGAGGTGCCCGCTTTTATAGAAGCAAAGTCCGGAATAAGCTTATTGAGCTGATTGGTGTTGAATGGACTCTGAAACTAGCAAGTTAAGATTAGTTACACTGGTTAGTGTATGAAGTAGATTTATTGTTTGCAGAACTGCTGTAAGTTTGACTTTTTAATGACCTCTGTAAAATGCTATTTATGTTTTTACATGCGTTACGCAAAACCTCAAAAGCACTCTGCAGACTACAAATAGCCAGTTTTATGGGGTTTTGTGTAGGATAGGAATATGCACAGCTACAGTACCATATGTTAAAGTAACCCAGGAAACTCAAAATAGCATACTGTCTTGAAGTATGTGTGTGGGAAAACTTGGGTGAGCAGAATGTAATCGTCTGGGGATGAGCATGACCATGTCCAGGCCAGGCCAACTCTGGTGTTTGCCCAGCTCTGGCCATGTGCTTCCCTCTACTCCCTTGTAACAGCTTCTGTGATGAACAGTTGAGAAGAGATGATAGGGCTGTAAACTAATCACTGTTCTTGGCTGGGAGGGATTTCTACTGGATCAGCACCTCTAGCTGGGTTTGGATTGTCTGCCAAAGTACATGTGCCAGCATGGGGGAGGTGAGGGAGAGTGCAGCTGGGAGTACTGAACATGTCAGGACCCCACTGCTCTGCATGTGCCTGCAGGCACCTCAGATGAGGTGTAATAGAAAGCTACAGCCTAATGAGAAATTCAGTTGGCCTGTCAAGAATGACTGTTTTCATGGGGCAGGAACAAATAACAAACTAAAATAGATAGTTTGATAATATATCTTCTTATCCAGCTGTTTGGTCTGGATTCATGTGTATTGTTTCCTGAACCCACTGTTAGTTATAAATTACAAAACTCTTACAAATTCTAGGTTATTGCCACACTAGTGAAAGTGCTCAAATAAAGATTGTATCTAAACAGCACTAGCAAGTAGGAGTAAATGCTTTCCTATTCCAGAGGCTACTCAGTAAGCAATTACCTGTCTTTGCAATGTCAAACTTTTGTCTCCATATGCAACAAGCAGAACTGTCCAAGTGCACATTTTTGAACATTAAGTTGGGATTGATTTTTGTCAGCTCTTATCAGGCTGCTAAAATAGTGTCACAAAATTAGAAACTAAAAACTTTAAAGGTGTAATTTGAGTTCTGTGGATGTAAAATTTGTCAAATTTTGCTGTGGAGCAAAAGTTCTGGAAAAAAACTAGAACAGTGATAGAAACAAGAGTTGGTAAATGTGGAGCAGGAGTCTAGTATGTAAATAACAAAATAAAATGGGCACAGATGCCATACCTCAAACATCCTTATGAGAGTTCTGTGTTATAGTGCTACATCCAGAACTTAAACAGGTAAACTTTAAGTCTTTTTGATATCTTAATATAGGAAAGAAAAACACGTCTGCTTGATATAATCAAAATACATGTTTGATAATGATGACATACAATAATGTAGTTGGTATGAGAACTTGAATACCATCAGATTAATGAGAACTGTCACTTCTAATAAAATGGTGGCTCTTAAACATTGCCATTGTCTCTTCAGACAGGATAGTTTTGGGGATAAATCTGAGGAAAAAGCCTTGGCAGTTTTGCCTTCCAACTGTCTCTACTAGTCTTGTCCCATTTCTTCTCTGTTGTGGATGTGTCTGTGGATGGCTTCCAGCTCTTCTGGAGGCTGTCAGTGGAGTGTGTGGGCATTCTGCACTGCCACAGTCATGTTCTCTTCTGGCTCTTGTCCCTTGTCACCCAGCTCCTTTATCTCACTTCTGTCTGTCAAATTTTTAGGTCTGAAAACTTCAATTCAAACTTACAGAAAGTACTCTTTTGTTAATTATGCATTGTTTGTTTTGTACCAAAATAAATTTTGGATACATAACATGCACCTTCAACATAGGAGAACTTATGTGATTTGTTTGTGGTCTGTGGAGGTACCAGACTTCTTAATATCTGTTAAATGTGAAACAGCATCCTTACTACTTCTCTGGTATGATAGCTGTAAAGATAGAGCATCACATAAATAATGTCATATTGGAGGCATTTTCTTGGGTGTCTCTCCCCTTGTGAATTAGACTAGTTTTGAACTGACTTATACTTGTTCAGAGCATTTTTTAAATCTAAAATGCTCCCCGGGAATGTGTGATGGGTGTGCATGATGTACAGAAATCTATGAGAATAGGAACTGGAATGCAATACATAACCTGTGTATGTATTTTTTTTTCCAAATTTCCTCAAGTTGGCACTTGCCTTGCTTGTGATGCTTCAATTACTAAGTGTATTTTCAACCAGTTTTCTCACAAGTTTGTGAATTTGTGTGTCCCTGTGCTTCAGCTTTGCATGGCCAGGTTTTGGTAGTGGGGGAGGTTGCAGGGGTGGCTTCTGTGAGAAGCTGCCAGAAGCTTCTTCTGTGTCCTGTAGAGCCAATGCCAGCCAGCTCCAGGACAGACCTGCTGCTGGCCAAGGTGAAATGAGTCAGGAATGATAGTAATGCCTCTGTGATAACATATTTAAGAAGGAAAAAAAAAAGTTATTGCGCAGGTGTAATTGCAGCCAGAGAAGAGTGGAATGAGAATATGTGAGAGGAGCAACTCTGCAGACACCAAGGTCAGTGCAGAAGGAGTGGCAGGAGGTGCTCCAGGTGCCAGAGCTGAGGTTCCCTTGCAGCCTGTGGTGAAGACCATGGTGGAGCAGTTGTGCCCCTGCAGCCCGTGTAGGACCATGGGGGTGCAGAGACCCACCTGTAGCCTGTGGAGGAGACTGATGCCAGAGCAGGTGGATGTCTGAGAGAGGGCTATGAACCTGTGGGAAACCTGTGTTGAAGCAGGCTCCTGGCAGGACCTGTGGACCCATGGAAAGAGGAACCCATGCTGGAGCAGGTTTTCCTGGTAGGACTTGAGGCCCTGTGGGGGACCCACGCTGGAGCAGCCTGTGCCTGAAGGACTGCACCCTGTGGAAGAGTGACCCACACTGCAGCAGCTCATGGAGAACTGTTGCCTGTGGGATGGACTCACGTTGGAGAAGTTTGTGAAGAACTGTCTCCTATGGGAGGGACCCCACGCTGGAGTAGCGGCAGAAACGCCATGTGATGAACTGACTGTAACCCCCATTCCCTGTCTCCCTGTGCTGCTGAGGGGAAGGAGGTAGAGCTTTGAAAGAGGGAGGGGTGGGGGAAAGATGTTTTTACGATTTATTTAACTTCTCATTATCCTGTTCTGATTTTGTTAGTGATAAATTTAGTTAATATCCTCAATTCGAGTCTGTTTTGCCTATGATAGTATTTGGTGAGTGATCTCTTCCAGTCCTTATCTCAAGCCATGAACTCTTTGTTCTATCTTCTCTCCCCTGTCCAATTGCAAGGGGGAGTGATAGAGTGGCTTTGGTGGGTGCCTGGCATCCATCCAGGGTCAACCCACTATACCCTGCTGTTCTGGCCTACCACAGTGAGCTGGGAGTTGAAGGGGAGGAAGAAGAGCTATTATGCGTCTGCGAGTTGTTGGGATGTCTCAGTCTAGGATTCTGTTTATAAAGAGTTCTTAAAACTGATCTTAAAATACATAACTTGTCTGAAAATGTCAGTATTTACTTTTCCCCGGAAATCTTGATTCATTGAAGTACCTTTAAAATTTAAGGGGCAAATAGTTATCACGCATCAGTATTCCTGTTGCTTTTGGCAGAGATAGTTTAGATAACCCTTAGCCTTTACATCTGTATACATACTACTTGAGATTTTGGTGTGTCGTTTTGGTTGGTTGGTTTGTTTATTGTTTGTTTTTTTTTTTTACAACAAATCTGCAATATCAGTTTGCAAAAGGAAGTGTTTGAGCGATATCTGGTATGAAAGGTTAGATAGGAAGTCAATTTAATGATAAAATACAAAAGTGATTTGAAAAGGACTAGTTTAGTCTCCTCAGATCTATATTTAATGGAAAGCTGTTTGGGCAGGTCTGGCTTTTTAGTTCCAAACGCTGGATACTAGGTAATTCCATCATGCAATTCTTCCTCTGTAGAGGACTTCAGCTCCAAAAATTGATCAGTTCAGCCATAAAATACTTTGACTTTTTCTTAGTTATAGTTATTATGTACTACCTACAAAGAAATTTGTGTTCTCTGTGGATGTTGACTTAATGAGTGAAGGCGTGCCTGCAGCCTGTGGCATGTTGTGTGGGCCCTGGGGAGGTGAGTGGAATGCTGCGGCTTCAGATATTGCACTGACACCACTAGTGTAAAATGTTGCAGCACACAAACAGTGTAGCATACCTGATTTAAATACCTCAAATTCCCCAAGCTTAGAGATGGAGCAGGATTTTATAGAATTTGCTTTGTAATCTCATGTCAAGCTCTCTTCAAGGCAGCATTATACACTCGTATGTGAGTGGGTGAATGGCACTTGGCAGGCTTTTCTGGCACTTGGCTCTTCTAACATCTCCTACAATAATGACTTAGAACCAGAGCTTCTACCCTACCCCCTGCTTAAATTACCCATGTGCTTCTCTCAAATAACACAATGCTTTCTGTACTTTCTGTACAACATTAGTTTCAGGCTAAATTAGCTTATTTTTCTGGTGATATGAAAGAAATTTATCTGTACAGCTGTGTGAAGATACATATGAAGATCTTATCCTAGTTGTTTTGTAGTCCTTACAAACTGTTTTTTTTACCTAGAAACTATTTGCATATTAATCTTGCAGGGATGAACTGCTATAACTCATGAAGTGTGTGAACTGAAAACACTTGCTTTAAGCATGTATTTGATTTTTATTTTTCGGAGGAGCTTTTTTTGAAAATATGGAAGCTTGTATGTTACAGCAGTTTCAGTTGGAAATTAAGACTTAGACAGAGTTAGGCTTGGGAGATCCAGTAGAAAACAGTTGGTAGTGGGTTTGGGAAAAGATTGAATGAGGGATTATGAAGGCAGGGGTAGAGAGGTCAGAACTGCCATGTGGTTTTATCAGGGTTTACTGATGAACTGATAAAGGAAAAGCTGGTATTCAGTCATGGAGAGCAAGGAGCAGTTATGACTGTAGTGAAAGGCAGAGAAATATACAGAAGTGTGGGAAACTTTGAAAGAAACTTTCTTTAAACTCTACTGATGTCCTCTTTTGTGGCATCTGCTGCCTGCCTCTCCAGTAGGGAAGTTGTAATTAAGGTTTGCTGCAAAACTTGCAGAATAAAGATGTCAGGGGAGGCAGATCTGGGCAGTTTTTCTGAATGATATGCTGTCAGATTATTGTTTGGAAAGGATATGTAACATTACTTCAGGTGCTAACTGGATCTTATTAAAGCACATAAGACTATGTCAAGATTTTGCAGTGTTTGATTCAGCTTGAATTTTCATACTATCTTGTTTAGTTCTGTGGTTTTACATAAGGACCTCAGATTTGAACTTTCTATAATCAGTTGTATTTATCTTAGTTTGTAGGTCATGCAGGTTTTAGTTGGCTAGATAACGACTCTGAGAGATTCTTGAATGTTGCTAATGAGCTTTGGGCTAATCAAAAGTCCCTGTCCTCTGGCTTGGGGCTTGCTGCTATCTGAATGATCTGTTCCTGGAAATATGTGATTTCTCACTTCCAGAGGGCTGCTTGGAAACTTTTGCCTTGATACTTGATTGTGACCTAAGAAGAGTGCTTGAATTAATAGCTCATGGGGTAATGCTGTTTCCTGTATTATGTGCCCTAGCCACTGAGATCCTAGTGAATTTGCTAGGAATAGGCAAAATTTAGCTGCAGCTTCAGGACTTTGCCACTTATGTGACCTACAGATGACAGAGATGGTGGTTGATGTTGAAAGAATTAGATGCTACAGATCTTATCTGCAAGATATTATTGTTAATGATGTTTCACCAAGGTAGTGGATTTTGCCAGTGTCCTGTAGCTGCTGGGAATCAAGTTTGAATTAATCTGTAAGTAAACTTCCAAGTTGTAAAACCAATCTTGATTAAATGACATGTTCACTTGGCTTCAAAAGAAATGCTTTGTTTGCTGTACAATACGTTAATGTTCCCTGTATTGTCTGCATCACCTCATTTCACCTTGGTGAACGACAGATGAGTAGAATTGTGTACCAAAAACCACCATTTATTAAATAAAATGAGGAGTATGTATTTGTTCAGAAGTGTGGAAAGTGATGAACGACTGTGATTTTTTTTTGTTCAACTAAGGTTGATTGCACACTGCAGGACTCCTTTTTATTTTCAGGAGTTTTTTATTTTACTAGGCTTCTGCCAAGAGTGAGCCTTTGGGCTGCTGGCAGGAACTCTTAGTTAGAAAACAGAGCGTGTGTATGTGAGTACATGTGTACCAGTGCTGCTCAAAATACCATCACAAAGGGCAGTTGCAGCAAGTGACAGCAGTCGAACCTGTATTGTCATGAACTATGCAGCAGAAGTATGATGAGTGCACATTATGTTTGTGTGGTGGCCTTTTTATAGACGATAACAATAAATGTTTCATAACAAAATAGTAATTATATTTAAAAGCTTTAAATGCCTATACTCTTACATAGTTCACTTCTGAAATCTAAAATACATGTTTCAAAGTGCTTTCTGTTTTATCACAAATGTGATTTAAGTTTTCAAGGAATGCAGCTGTGTGTGTTGTGGAAGACACTAGTGACCTTACTAAAGACTAAATTCAGGCCATTCGGCTACCATCCAAATGCTCTGCCAGCTTAGCTACTTGACCACCTGCTTCTGTTTTTCCATTCCCTTTGCAAATGTAGGTTTTGTTCATTTTCTGGCATCTAAGCATTGCTTTTCACAAAAAGAAATTGTGTGGGTAAGGTCTGCACTGTAGACTGCTTGGGTGTCTTTCTGATTCTTGTAGTCATTTGAATTTTCATCAGCCATTCAAGCAAGACTTTGTTGGAAAAGAACAGAGGATCATGGCTTCTGCACCTCCATACTTGCTTTTCCCAACCAGGCTCATCCACTTGGGATTGCAAGACACAAAGGCAGCAGTGTAGTTCTATTCAGTCACACTGTAGCTTTCCTGCTCTGCATGAGCTTGGTAATTATCCTCAGTGGGAAACATCCAGGTAGTACTGATGTTCTGTTGGGGTATGACAGTATTCCTTAAACTGTCAAAATGCGCAGCTTAAATTCTTTGTCTTTGTTCATATCTTTTCAACATGAAAAACTGAAGAAAGTAGAAACACAGATCATAAATAAGACTTGGAGACTTAATGGTAAATGATTTTGAGTACGAATCCCTTAATAGCCCAATGTGGCTGGAGTGTGGAATGGTGAGTCTTTATAATGAGTTATGTTTTTACATCTACTACTGATCTGCTCATTGACTATGTCCAAATTACGTGACCTCAATGCCTGGTTTGTAAAGCAGCATGCTGAAAAGCAAGCTATCGCTGCTGACTGAAAGCTTGTGCACTTGTATCCTCTGACATAGCTGACATAGTTCAGGAATTACGTCTGTGGTTGGTGGATGGAAACTAAAGGAAAAATGGATGTCTGTTCTGCCACTTCTCACTGTGTTAAATGCTGCTGTTGGTTTCTAAAGTTTGTCCCATTTTTGTCAACAGATACAACCACGATGTAGTGATTTGGTGCACATGGATATTAAGGCACTAAATTTTAAACTAGAAAAATCATAAATTACTTCTAGTTTCAGTATGAATGCCAATGATTTGTTTTTATTTTGTGCTTGAAAAAATGTGTCAGTTGTGGAAAATGCTATCTTCTGCTTTTTTCTGTTGCATCTGAAGTCTGCCCTGGAGAAGCTATATGTAGCTGGACTACTGGATCATGAGTCCATGGCACACTTCCAGGCCATCCTGACAGTACCCATGTTGCATTGAGTGCTGATAGCATCAGTTGTGTGAAGCCACTTTGCATCTCTGCAAATGCATCATGCTGCCCAACATGCATTTCTACATGGCAATGCCATCTATATACAGAAGTGGGCTGTAGAGGTAACTCGCCATCGCCTCATAGCGAAATAGTATCAGCTTTTACCACCTGACAGTCTCTGAACACCACTGTATGCATTTGGTGTTCCCACAGCCTAGCTGAGAGGATAAGATGCAATAGGGAGATCCTGCAGAAGCTGTGCAAATGCTTGAAGAATTCTCACTTTTATTTTGGTGTTTGTTTCCATTGCATTCTGTGATATCTGCAATAAATGGCATTTTTCTAAAGGCAACTTGACTACCTGGACTGTCTTCTGCTGGTGATTTAAGCAGAAGAGAGTGGACCAAGAAGGCACTAGCTGTGCATCTGATCTAAATATAGTCAGCTGTGCACATACTTGCAGCACTGGCTGGATGAGTGTGATGTTGTGATCTGGCTGTATTTCTTGTTAGACAGATTAGTGACTTGGCAGTGCTGAAGTGGGAACTTTGGCCTGTCAAGCACATAGTCTATTAAGAGGGTTGAAAGCCTACATGTTCCAGCATTTGAAGAAGTATCTGTTGTGTTAAGATGATGGGATCTGGCATCAGGATGTGGTTGTTGTGCAATCACCATTGTGAGATGCTGGGGGACCTGCATGAGGTCTGTGTAGGCGTGGGGTTCAGAAGTTTGCTGCATTGGCACCGTGGTGTCTGGAGGTCCCTCTGCGACATCCTAGAGAACTGTCATGAGGCTCCCAATTCAGTGTTGTCAAGAAACAACTTCCTCTAAGCTGTCATGCCATAGAGGCTTCAACAGAAATATTATGAATTCTTTAAGCATAGCTTACTGGTTTTGATAATTTATTTAACAGATCTGGAATACTTGAGCTCCCACTCTTAAAGCTTTCTACAGTAAATATTTATGTTTTCTTTTGATTTTCATCTTTTGGGTACCAAAGATGAACTTTAGAGACAGTGTTTCATCACTCACTTCTTTGTTTTCCTCCCCTGCTTTGTAAAAGAATCTACCACAGAACAAGCCCACAAAGCGAGATGATAAAACTTTGTTAAAAAAAACCAGAGGAAAACCAAACCAAAACTCCACAAAAGATTCCTAAAACAAAGTACAAACCAGTCCAACTTCTACCAATTAGTATCTCATATTTTGCTTTCAGCATGTTAGAAAGACAGTGCAATTAAACAATACACATGAGAACAATTTCTTTAGTTACTTACAAGCATTCAGAGTTAGGTGTAGAGATAAATGTCTGGTTTGGTGTCATCTGATATAGAGGAAGATTTCTGCTGTTGTGTCCTTTTTATGGAGTTTGCTTTCCAAGTGGCAGGTTAGTATGTATTATAAAGATCAGTTAAGGAAAACATTACCTCTTTGAACCACTTGCTATTATTGTCTTGTGTAAATCATACGCTGTCAGCTGGTATTTTTTTGTGTGTCAAATGGTGATTTTTTTTTTGTTTTGTTTATAATGCTGTACAGACAAATAGTGAATTTCTATATGCTAGCAATGTGCCACTGCAAGTTTGAAGTAGTAGTATCTGAATTAGGCTAACAAATAACAGCTTCTCTTGAAATGTCCTAAAGAGAGCATTGTTAGAGCATCCAAGCTCTCCAGAGATTTACTTATTTTCTTTAAGTGGCTGTGTACTCAGCATACCCAGGCTTTAGCCTGGATAGATTTTGACACATACCTACTAGGAAGGTTTAAAAAAGTGATGAGGAAAACTAGTGTTTTTATTTTCAATTTGTAAGTGATCAGCATAAAGCCCACTTATGTTTTGTGGCTAAATTTAAGGCCTTATTTCTCAAAATAAATGCATAAAACTGGAAATTCTGTGATGCCATGTACAATTTTCTTTTAACCTTTTCAGTCTTGGGCATTTGGACAAGAGATGCTATCAATGTCAAAAGCAATTAGGTGTAGTAAGAGTTGGGTTGGGAACTGACCATTTGCGTACTCTACCTTGTTAGAGTATTGAAAGAAGAAATAGGGTCAATATTCTTTGCTATTGTCCAGACACTGACACTGGAGAAAAACTGAAACTTATCCTGGCCTAAAGGTTTGACAGCTGACTTTGTGTTTTTGTGTAGTCTGGAGTGAGAATGGACTTGGTTCTCAAGCTAGTAGAATCTTAAGTGCATGAATTAATTTTGCTGTGACAAATTTGTATTCACTGTGAATGTTGGGGGGGGTGTGGATTGGGTTTGTGTGGTCATTTTCTCATAGCAAGGGGGCTTCTTGAGAAACTGCCAGAAGCTTCCCCTGTGTCTGAGAGATCCAATGCCAGCCAGCTCCAAGACGGACCCACTGCTGGCCAAGGCTGTGCCAGAGCAGATTCCCCTGCAGCCTGTGGTGCAGATCATGGTGAGGCAGCTGTGCCTGTGCAGCCCAGGGAGCTCCACGAAGAAGCAGAGATCCACCTGCAGCCTGTGAAGCACTCCACACAGGAGCAGGTGGTTGCCCAAATAAGGCTGTGACCCTGTGGAAAGCTTGTGCTGGAGCAGGCTCCTGGGAGGACCTGTGACCCCCAACGAGAGAGGAGTCTATGCTGTAGCAGGTCTTCTGGCAGGACTTGTGACCTTGTGGGGGACCCATGGTGGAGGACTCTGTTCCTGAAGGACTGCACCCTGTGGACCCATGCTGGAGCAGTTTGTGAAGACCTGCAGCCTGTGGGAAGGACTCACATTAGAGAAGTTTGTGAAGGACTGTCTCCCACGGGAAGGACCCCATTCTGGAACAGGGGAAGTGTGTGAGGAGTCCTCCTGCTGAGGAGGAAGGAGCAGCAGAGACAATGTTTGATAACTGACTGCAGCCCTCATTCCCAGTCCCCTGAGCTGCTGGGGAGGCTGGGTAGAGAATATCAGGAGTGAAATTGAGCATGGGAAGATTGGGGGGATTGTTATTAAGATTTGTGTTTGTTTTTCATTATCTTACTCTGATTTGATTGGTAATTAGATTAGTTATTCCCCTTGTCAAGTCTCTTTTGCCCATGACAGTAATCGGTGAGTGATCCTTTCTTGCCCTTATACTGACCCACAAGCCATTTGTTCTATTTTCTCTCCCCTGCCCAGCTGAGAAGGGGAGCAACAGAGCAGCTTTGGGCACTGGGCCTTCAGCCAGGGTCAACCCACCACAGAGGGGAAAGGGGGCTGATGAGAGGTGTTTGGATATGCTTGCTGCAAGAAAAAGGAAATGGTGCTGTCAGATGACTTATTTTGTGTCAGTATTTGAGCTTCTTTATAGTGTGGACCTAGGAATGCCTTGTTAACAAAAGCAGCCTTCATGACAAACAGATCTGTAGTACCTAAAGGAAACCAAACTTGAATTACCCATTTCTGTCAATCAGACTAGAATCTTGTCAGCTGCTGGGAGAGGAGCAAGCAGAAGGTAAGGGGAAATTGACAAGGTAAAATTGGAATTTCTTCAAAAATGTCCAGTTATCCTAAGGTATTTATGAAAGGCTTTTATTTCCTATTTATATTTTTGCTAGATATGAAGATTTTGGTGGTATCAATAACGCAGGATTGGGATTAACATTTTCAGGAAGACCAGAATATATTTTTTCTGACAACAATACTTCCATATATTTCTAGATATATTACAGTAAGCCTAGCAAACTTGCTTTATAGACTCAAGCATGTGTATATCTTCTGTAGAAACAGCTGCTTTTATAAGAGTAATAGTTTACCTTAAATATTTATTTTTAAATTGCTTATTTTTCTCATGTTTTGGTGTGCCAATGCTATCCGATGTTTCAGAAACCATTGGGCTTCCCTGTGTCCTTAAGGGTTTATATGTTAGCTCTCCTATTTGACTAGAAGGGGAAAGTGGTGGAACAAACCCCTGGATTTGATAAGATGAAGCCAGAGAGAAGACATATAGGAGTGGGAGCTTTAAACTGTCAGGGAAAGTATTTGAGAGAGAAGACTTGGGGGCAACAGAAGCAGGATTTGTGAGGAAGGACTATAGGGGAGCTTTCTGTCTTTGGCTGTTGTCGAAGTCTGCTTAAGCCCTTGAGTGTGGGAAGATAATTGAATCAGGAATGTCACCTGCTATCTGTGGTTTATCAGCTGCCTCATTATTAGCTAGTATAAAGTACTGGACAGTGGGTATGAGATTATTTCCCCCTTTTCACAGAGGGAAGTAACATTCAGACTTTCCAGCTGGCACTGCCTGACTGAGAATGCAGGTGCTCTGGTTTGTGCTCTGTGCAGGCACTCAGTGTATTGCTGATGTCCTGGGCTGCCACTGCCTCTTGCAGCCTGAGCTAAGTAGGTGTGCTCAGCTCTTTTGTGACATCTTCCTCAGTTAATCCCCAGTTAATGTCCTTGTTTCCAACAATCCTCTTCAAGTCCTTTCTGTGTGCCTTGCAGCAGGTCACTGTGAAGAGTGTTGGTGAACAAGAAGTCAATGAGAGGGATTTGAGGAAGACAAAGCTTGGAGCTGTGAAAGTGGAAGCATCTTTAGCAGAAGCTGCAGGAGGGGAAGTGAGAACAGATTGATGATTAACAGACAGATGCCTGTCCAGAACTCCTTGTGATAACTTGTTTGGGTTTCTTTTGTTCACGTAGGCTCACCCCTCTGGTGCATGTACAAGAGCTCCTGTCTAATGCAGAAAGACTCCTGTTGCTTCTGTTAAGTCTGGTTGCCTGGCAAGTGCTGAAGTACTCATGTACCTGTCTTCCCTCAGGCCCCACTTGGTACCAGCTTGGAAGATGATGGAAAGGATCTGCAAAGGCAGTTTTTCCTAATACCTGCTTGTACTAAGAAAAGCGTTTGCAATATTCTTTGATTCAAAAATGGGGAAACCTTCAAATTATTAACTCAAGTATAGCATATTATTTTCATGTAATAATTTTTAGAGTTCCTAGAGAACATAGATAGTGGTGGCTTAAAAGCTGTCATTAAATATATTTAGTACCCAGCATGCTTGAGTTGTGATGTCTTCAGGTTCTGTTGTAATAGAAATAATGGTCTCTACTGCTGTCTAGAGATCTCCTCCCTCATCCATACCCAACATGTATGTCTTAAACTGATCACATGTCTTAAGGTCTTTGTACCTGCAGTCACAAAACATAAGTGGATTGGTGTAAAGTATACTTTGAGAGCTACCTCAGTTCTGTCCATCAACAAATGACACTGTGGATAGTCTGGCCTAAGGCTGTACCAGGTAATTCCTGAGACAATATAAACCATCCAAGTCATAATATGAGAGAACTCTGGACTTGAACTTAGGAATACTTTGGATATGTCATCAAAGCACTTGTATAAACTCCATGTAATTAATTCTAAACTAACATTCACTGCATACTTGACTAGATAATCTAATACATGTGTATATGGACTAAGGTTTGTGTGTCATGCAGTGTAAATGCTAGAAAACGGCTATACTGGGCTAGGTGGGAATTTAGTAGGTTGCCCTGGTCAAACTGCAAGGCTATCTGACACATGAGAAAACAAGATTTACCAGCGGCCGTCTCACCCTGGTGAGAAGTGGTCACTTTTCCAGGTTTCATGCAAAAGACTGTTAGAATTTTCAGCAAGTCTAAATGAATTTGGAGGGACCACAATGGAGTGAATGTTGTTCTTTAATGTCAGTCTGAAGTGATACAACTGAAGATACCTGACTTCACCTAAACCAGAGAAAAAGGGGGAAGAACTTGTCTTTTTACCATAGAAACAAACCCATGTAACTTTATTTTCATAAATGACTGATATTTATTTTTAATAATTCATAGAAATGTATGATAAAAACTGGATCTTTGGAAAAAAATTTGCTGGTGTTACTTCAAGAAGATTTATTTTAATAAGTAATTTTAATGAAGTGTTATAATTTAATTGGCAGCTTCTTTGGTAATTAGCAGACAATTTCTTTCCTGCTTAAATAGATTTTTTTGATATTAATGAATGTAATGTTAATCAAAAACACTTTAACTGATAAAAGCAAGCTAGTGAAAAGAAATAATTACTGAGAGCTACAAAGACTCAGGAAAATACTGTGGCTTCTCAGTTTTAATGACTGCTTCTAAAACTCCTGGAAAAAGAGCTTTGAGACTTGTTTTTAAAATTAAACTGTCTGCATTTCTCTCCATACAGAGAATAAACCACTATGTGATAGCTTTCAAAACCAGTTGCGGTGAATTTTTTTTTTCCAATGGGTCTAGCATTCTTTTTGTGTCAATGTACATATAGTACTGTCATTTCTCTTGTACTGGACTTGTTTGTGCCTATGATGATTCAAATGATTGACAAAATGAAGCAGAGTCTTTGTGTTTTAGAAAGAAGAATTGTGATAGAGATGAGCCCTGTTAGAGATCTTTCCTTTCTGGGTTTATTAATCTGTGCCAATATTTCTCTAACTTATGAGAGAGCCTTTATCTTATGGAGGAATAAACACCAGTCTCTTTTTTACAAATTCTTTGCAGAGAAAAATTGTTTTGTTACAGTAGACAGTGCTCAATGTAATAATCTAAAATACTTCTTATGAAACATGGAAGTTGTCTTAAATTTTTGAGCCACTTCAGAAGCAAAGTGATGTGTGCTTTCTTTCTTTCCAGGACCATAGTAGAACTTTAAACATTTAAGTATCCATTTACCCCAGTAAATACATAGGATATCCTTAAAAAACATTACTACCCTGTATAGACCAAGAGAAGAAGTCATTCAGAGCAGCGCTACAGAGAAGGACTTGGGGTTCTCATCGCTGAAAAGCTGGAGATGAGCCAACAGGTGTGTGCTTGCAGTACAGAAGGCCAAATGCATCCTGGGCTGTATCAAAAACAGTGTGCAGGTTGAGGAAGGTGATTCTGATACTCTACTCTGCTCTGGTGAGACCCCTCCTGAAGTACTGCATCCAGCTCTGGGATCCTCAACACAAGACAGATACAGACCTGTTAGAGTGGGTCCAGAGGAGGGCCATGAGTATAGTTGGAGGGATGAAGCATCTCTTATGAAGACAGGCAGAAAGAGCTGGGGTTATTCAGCATGGAGAAGAGAAGGCTGCCTAAAGGGAGTTTATAAAAAAGAGGAAGGGTGACACAGAAGACAGTGATAGGACAAGAAGGAATGGCTAAAAGTGGTGAAAGATGTAGATTAGATGTTTAAATAAATTCTTTCCTTGGAGGGTGGTGAGGCACTGGAACAGGTTGCCCAGAGAAGTTGGGGATTCCCCATCCCTGCAAGTGTTCAAGGCCAGGTTGGATGGGAGCTTTGAGGAACCTGGGTGGCATCTAGAGGGTGGCATCCCTGCCCACGGTGGAGGGGTTAGAACTAGATGATATTGAAGGTCCCTTCCAACTCAAGCAAGTTGATGATTCTACTTATATTGTCCTAATTTTTTTCCTCCTGCCAATTTCTGCAAGCAAGTGCCAGTATAGCTTAAACTTCAATGGACTTTTTATTTTCTTTCCTTTACTACATGTTCTATAAAGCTTTATGCTCAGTGAATGTTGACAAGCATTTAGTTATGCAAGGCTGTTAAAACATGAACTTACTACACCTTGCTTGCCAACATTTTTGCAGCAAGGTTTCTTCAACTCTTCATTGCAGCCACTTCATCGTCTTTGTGACCCTTTGTTGGATTCTCTCCGATATGTTCATGTCTCTTGCCCTGTAGAGTTCCATCTGTTTTACTCCCCCAGTGCTGAATAGAGAATCACCACTCTTGCTGGCAACACTTTGCAGCTCCATGGTACCGTTGCCCTTCTTGGCCGTAAGGGCACATGACTGGCTCATGATCAGCTTGGTGTCCACTGAGACCCACAGGTACTTTTCTGCCAAGCAGCTTTTCCAGATAGTTGCCCCCACTCCCTGTATATACTGGTGTCTGGGGTTGTTCTTCCCCAGGTGCAGGACTTTGCAATTCCCCTTGCTGGATTTCAGGACATTCCTGTCAGCCTATTTCTCCAGTTCAGGTCCCCCCAGATGGCAGCAAGACTCCTGATGAGTACAGCAAATTGCTAAGAGTACACTCTGCCCACGCTGAACAGGATTGTGTGCAGTGCTGATTCCTGGGATACAGTGTTACTGGCCTCCAGCTGGACTTTTGGCCACTAATCACTACTTTCTGATCCTTGCCCTCTGGGCCTGGCCTTTCAGCCTTCTTACTACTTGCTCATCCTGGCTGTACTTCATCAGCTTCTCTGAGACAGTCTTAAAAGAGACAGCATCAAAGGCCTTACTGAAGTCCACCCACTGCTCTCCCCTTGTCTACCAGGTTGGTACTATACTGCATTGTATGATACTGTGTAGCTATGAGTTTGTACAGATGTGTGTTTGTTTAACTTGAAACTTCTTGGAGCATTGCTCTGACTAGGTTTTTTTCAGAGTGTACTATTTAGACCATAAATCTCTTCTTAGTCTTCCATACTCAAAGGTATTAACTCTTCTATGTAAGATAAATGACTAATGCTATGCTAAATGAAAATAAATATATTTTATTAATTGTGGAATGTCGTAATGATAGATTTCAAGCTTTGGAATGTCTTTATTTCAAGGGATTTTTTTAAAGACATTTCATGAAAAGTATCTAAGGAGTGATCTGCCATAGCTAGCCCTGTTTAGTCTCATCATGTGTGATTTAAGCTTATTTTAACAAGCCTTACACTGTTCAATTAAAAGGTAAAATTACAAAAAATCCTACCACGGTTTTCTGCCTTAAGGCTTAATATAAACAACTCCGAAATGAAGCTTAAGCTTAAGAATGACATTGTATTTTTTCCCCATCTGTTAAAAAAAAAATAACCTCCCCCCAAAGCGTCTCACAATTGCTGGGTTGCCATGGAAACAAACTTCCCACTGTAGTGTTTCAGAAATGGATGTGTTTTATGTACACACTTCAAGTGATTCAACCGCAGCAAAAGTAATGATAAATATATACTGTGTGAAGGTAACCTTAAACCTCTTGTTTAAGCCCTTTTGGTGCAAATCTTTACAAGGAGAGTTTGTGTAATGACAGTTTACATTGCATTTCTGTTGTACTTGTCAAATAGGACAAGAGTTTCTGCTCTGGTGACTGGCTACCTGCTTTTCCTGAAGTTATAGAAATGAATGAAAAAAAAAAGTCCTTTTGGGTGAGATTATACCACATTCAGTAGTCCTTTCACTGAATTTTCCTCTGTCACTTCTTGTTATGGGCTTTATTTGAGAGGGTTTGTGTGTCTCTTGACTGAATTTGTAGAAATAAAACTAAGGAGAACTTAGTAAACTAGGTATTTTTAGTTTAAAAGTCCAGGTCAGGTATCTTCACTTAGCCACAGTAGTGAGCTATTGAATTTATAAATAAGTTGAAGGACATGTGAGGCATGACTGAGAGATATAGGTAATCTGGAATATTTATGTTACTATGTAGAAATAAATGCCTTTTACAATTGTAGGTGAATTTGCCAAACTGTAGATAATGGTCTGTGGCACATGGTTATCTTGCCACAGCAGAGATAAAGAACCTCTCTGAAGTTACACTTGTCTGAGCTTGGACCTAAGAGGTGGTCATCAGGCACATGGGGGTACCAAGCTGACCTCTCACCACACTGTCTTGTCCTTAGGCTTTGAGCGTGTCCTTGGAAGACCATGTGTGCATCACTGAACATCTAGTATTCCTGATTACATAGATGCAAATAAAGACCACGTTTTTACTCCAGTCACTGACTAATTTCAATACCCTTGTCTCTGCTGACATGCTCAGAAATAATATAATCTTAATACAGTAAAGAACCTGTCCTTTGTAGCATCAAATGCAGAAGGGAACAAACATTTTTCATAACTATAAATGGTGATTTAAAAATTTTTTTCAAGCTGAAGGGGAGGGACCATCTCTTCTTATCCTTATCATAATGTCTTCAGTAGATGCTGCAGCCCAGGAATCACAGTGCAGAAGATGCATTGGGTCAGATGCTTTCTTCAGTTCTGCTTTAGTTGACGTTAGTTGGCTCTGAGGGGTGCCCTGGCCAGCTTGCTCCTTCCAGAGTCCTTACATCTAGTCTTTACATACTAAGAGTGTGACTTCATTTTATATCCATTTGCAGAGCTCCTAAAGGGCAGGTCTGAGGAAAAGATTTGGACAGGATCATGTCAGACACCACTGTAGTGAAACAAAGGTCCAGGAAGGATGGGAATGGTTGTGCCTGTGTCCAAGTATCTGTACAATATTTAATATGCAGGTTTTGGAGGGGTTTGAAGTATTTCCCCTTTACAAACAGAAAGTATTTGTACAGGATTGATTTGGGGGAAATATTTATAGTTGCTTTGGGACTGCTGATAAATTATCTGATTCTGTACCTGGTGTACAGTTATGATTAATATTTAAACCTTAAAGTCCTTATCACAGGCTTCTTATTTCAATGTTTAATGGAGGCAAAAACTCTAGTTACCTTTTCAATTCTGAGAAAACCCAAATAAATTTCTTTAGGGATTGAAAAAGGTATTTTAGGGACTTCAACTGTGGAATTTGCATTGTTCATTTATGTTCTTTAATTACCGTCTGGCTGGTGTCAGCCACAAATTGCTTGCAGAATAGTTTTAGCCATAGTAATTATGCAATAATGCACAGGGCCTGGGCTGAGAATAAGGAAACTGTGTTCTATTTCTCTGTTCCTCAGTTTTGTTTTATGACATACAGCAAATTGCCAGATCTTTGTTTGTTAATTTGTAAGCCTAGGAAAAAATTCTATTCTTACATTTGTGAAATATTTGAGGATACTCCAGAAAATTAATTGACATGTACTGTATGTACTTTTTTACTACTTGAAAATATCTTTGTTTATAATAAAGTTCAGAGGAAAGTAATAAATTAAACTCTAAATTTGTATACTTTTATATAAAAGAGAGTTTCTGAGTTATAGGATGCAATGTTTGAGATAAAGTGCAAATAACGTAGAATGAAGTTTTGGAATCTAATTATGAGGGAAAGTATTTGTGCTTGCTAAATAATCAAAATAGTAAAGAGTGTTTGGTACCTGTTAGTTCTGTTCTTCTCTTCCCTTTTTACAATATATAAGTAAAAAAAAATTATCCTGGTTTAGGTAATCCTAGAGTTTAACTTTATATGCTCACATCTATGTGCTCTGGTTGTTTTTCCAATAGCTGGAAACAACATGCCTCCAGAAAAAAATGAAATGTGAAAATTTTTTATCATAATTTAAAAAATATATATTTGACAAAATATGTCGTATTCCCAAGGCTAGTTATAATTCTTTGGAGATAAAGAATTATCTAAGTCTAGAGCTTTCTCTAATTTTTAAATTAGAGTCTAAGATACTTGGGAAAAATGGAAGTAGAAAAAAGAGTGAATAGCTTTGTTATTTGGACCTGTTTTAAGTGTACTTAGTCATTTCAATGCAAGGCTTTAATTTGACTTTTGCTGAGAAGAAACTGAATTATTTTGTTCAGAACAAGAGGAGAAGTTTTCTTGTGATGACATGGAGCCTGACTCAGAGGGAAGAGCTGTCTTCTGCCCGAAGCACTCGATCCCTGCAAAGAATACACCATATTAATGTATACCTAGAGAGTCTATAATTTTGAAATGATTGCCATGAGTAGACCCCAGCTGTATGCTCATAGCAAGAAGTAATTGTATTTACATGATAATTGTTTTTTATAAAGATGTATTTTGAAGTTGCAGAGGTAACTGAGGTCAACTGCTTGGCTGCTATGTACAGGCATAGTTCCATTAACTTGAGCTTCTCCTGTGGTAAACTTTCCTTTTATGATAAAAATTTATGGCTCTAAAGCTTTCTATTTTCTTAAAAGGATTGAGCATGGGCGTCGATGCTTCTTTGCATAGAACTGAGAATTTTCTTTCTTATTTGAATCTGTTTGATCAATGTTTGAATGGAGTGGTGGCGAAAATTCTTAATGTGGTCACTTATGTCATAGATAAAACCCATTTAAATTTATTAGTTGAATATATTTTGCCTGACCTAGTCAGTCTTCCCTGTCAGCCTCTATTTTTCTGTGGTACCCTTAAATGTGAGGAAGAATGAGACCGTTTTCTCAATTCTCAGTAGCTTTTTTGTCTTTTCTGAGTCTTCCCCAAGAAGTAGAATTGAGGGGAACATGCATCTCTGAATTGGAACTAATAGTGTCTGTGACTTGACTGAGTGACAAATCTGTATCTCCTCAAATGGCGGGTGAAGGCTGGGCAATACTTTCCTTGGCTCCACAAAGGTGAAACAGCTATTTCAGCAAGAGTTGAGGCTTGGTGGCTAAGTTGTGGACAGTGACTGGATGTTTATTCATGTTAAAGCAAATGCATTTTTAGTAGACTATGAAAGCAGGCACTTGTACCTGAAGAAAGCAGGGAGGAAGAAGAGAATAAATAGTTCATTTTTGTTGAATTATGTGCTATTAAATGTTAAAAAATTTCACTTGATCTGATGAGTCAGCATGTAGAACTTATAAATGTACAGTTTAAAAGTGTATCTCCACTCTCTATACCTGCTTCTGCTAGAAGAGCAGAATGAGATACAGGACAGAATGATGGGGGTTTTTTGTTTGTTTGTTTTTGTGTATGGTGGTTTGTTTATATTTTTGTGTGTGCATTTTTTGTTGTTGTTTTTTGGTTTGTTTTTTTTTGTGCCTGGTTTCATTCTTTGAACAAAGCAATTTTTGAGTCATTATTTCATAATACTTTGGGGAAAAAAAGTCAAGCGTTTTGACTAAATTTGAATAGACTTATACTGGCAATATTCCTGTCTGAAAAAAAAGAGCAGCAATAATTGTGAAGTGATAAGAACAGTACAGGAAATCTCACAATTAAATTTACCCTTAGTTAGATGTGTTGGGAGCCATTTTCTTATTTCTGTAATGAATCTGCGATATTCAGCAGAATTATAGTTTTTCAAGTGAGTTACATAGGTCAGGATGTCAGTAGGTTCATCAGTTGAATTCCTTAATATAACTTCCACAACTGAATTTTTAATTAGATTAGGAAGAAGCACATTGCATTATTTTCCTGTAGTTTGTACTTTAAAGAATCTGTATGTGCTACTTGGGTACAGATAGATGGTGCTTTACCTAGCCATTTAGGTTTCTTTTTGTCCTTGGACAATGAGAAATGTCTTTTTTTCTAAGAAGAAGTTGGTTTCAAATGTTGAACTTACCAAACTTACCATTTAGGTTAAAATTTACCGGGGTTTATAACATATACTGAATTAAGAACATTAAGGCTTCCCTTTGAATGATAGAAATTGTGTGTGTGTTTTCCATGGTATGGTCTCAGAGACGTATTGTCCTCTTTGTAACATCAAGTGATGTCTGGTGGTGATAATGAGTTGAGCATATATGTGAACGGAAGTATTATCCCTTGGTGACTTTTCTTTTTCTTCTTAATTGCTGTGGCAGACGTGTTTCTTGGAAGGAAGACATTTTCAGATTTTGTCACTGAGCAGTTTCTAGGGTATTGAGTAAGAGTAGAAGAAAACTCTGGATCTTTTGCCATGTCATAATGCAAAGAAAAAGGATACTAGAGTGGAAGGAAATACTAAAAGGAGAATTAAATACCCAATTTCATGCCAAGTATGTGAATTAAAATGCACTTTTTCAAAAGCTGCCAAACCTAATTAAAAGAAGTGACTTAGCAGACAAGGGCTCTCTGAAAGTAACACATCATCTTATTCACTGTTTTTTTTTTTATAACTGTCCTGGGTGAAACTTCACTCTAATTCCCTCTCATTGAGCTTATGTATCCATGATTAAGCAATCACTTAACATGCAACTACTTTAATTTAGGTTTGCTTTTGCATTCACACACACTATACACAAGGAAAAAAACCCCAAATACCAAAGATTACGAACAGTAGCAGGAAGTTGAGAAGGGATATACAACTGCAAAGTTGAATTACTTGAAGGTTGTTGCTATCTAGAATACTGGTTCTTAAATAAACAAGTATTTCCCCTCTTTCCAGCTCAGGAAAAAAAAAACAACAACAACAACAACAAAAAAAAAAAAACAAACCACAAAATAAGCACACTTGCAAGTTGGAACTACTATTCCAGCAAGGGAATTGCTAAATTACTTTAACTGATGATAAAAATTCACAAAAGTTGGGCAGTTGAATGTCCTAACTCTACCCCATTACTATGGTGTCTGCTTTCAGTTCCCTGGAGGAACTGAGCTTATTTCTGTCTTGTATGAGCTGTGGCAGAGCTTGGTAGGAAGTGTGTGGCTTCTCAAGTGTTGGTTTCACGTACAGCTTAAGGAAATAAAGATCAAATAAATGTTTAAAGGCTTTGATGCATGAACAAACTACCTTGAGAAACACATTCCTAAGGACAAGTGCGGGTGGGATATTAAGATATTTACTTGGAGATGAAGCAGACTGCTTTACGGAAGGGCCTGTTTGTTTTCATTGATTAGAAAGGAAATCTGACCTATAAGTGGTAAGATAGACTCCATTCTGTACATTTTTGGCAAAGTATAAAATGTTAAACCTCAGTTTACAACCAAACAAGTGACATCCTTTTGTGCTTTTCTTTGCATACGGTTCTAGCAGTATAGGCCTGCTGCTTCTGTGTTTTGCATAGGGTAGGGTGGAACAGGCTGAATGAGGAATTGGAGGGTGGTAGCGCGTGCTTTGAGGGACTGCTTTCAGCAGCGCTTTTCATGTGGCTTAAGTTTAGAAGCCCTACTATCCTGTTGAGTGAGACACCTCCAGGATCTCTAATGCAGAATTATCAAAATGCTCACTCTCTCAAAAACAAAACAAAAAAACTCCCCACAAAACAGAAATTCTTCCTTCGTGCCAACAAGCTAAAGAGTTTCAAGTCCCCCAAACAGCGGTGGTTGGACGTTTTAGAGGCCTTGCTGTTCTAGTTCTCTATCACTTGCAGAGAGTCCCTATTGCAAACTGCGCAGATTCAAACTCTGAATTCTGCAATAATGAGAGGTATTCTCAATGACACTTCTCGAGATAGAAAATTCTCTGAATTATTAGGTGGCCTAGGAACTATGGGTCTATTTATACTGTTTATGATGTAGAAGCTACAGAGCTAGTGTTCATGAGGATGAAACTTTTGAGTGAGGGCAGATTTTTCTTTTTACTTTCTCTACAGTTTTTCCTGAGTGTCTGTTTTTGAATTTAGCTCTTCTAGTATTCATTATTTCTCATGACATTGGATGTGTTTAAGGTATAAAAACAAACATTAAAAAAACCACTTTGCAAGGTGATGAAGACCAAGCCAGGAAATAAAAATGTAAGAAATGAACTCTGGAATAGTTATTCTTGGTGTGTGGGGTATAGGAAGTGAGAAATTCATGTTATGAGTTTGGATGGGACTGATAACCATGACAACAGTGGCTAATACAGACTGGACTGCAATGTAATATATGGTAAAATGTACCGAGGAGGTAGTTTTCTGGGGGGTTATTTCAAATTTTGCCAGTATACAGTTTGAGGTGTGTCACTTGAGATATGTAATTCAGGGGTTTATGAAAATGAGAACTTAGTATAATGCATTATAAATAAATCTCAGCATATAACTCCCCCAAAGTAACTTATCTTTTTCTTTTAAAAACATTTCTAGTGCTCAGTTGAATATCTTTCAACTATTTTTAAGTTTTTCTGTTTGATAAATGACCTTTCTGTTTGATAAACTTGACCTTTTGCAACAATCCCTTCCCATTATCTTCCTGCAGGTAAGTAAAGTGTTGCCTCTGATCACTTTAAACTATTCTCTATAACATCTTTGTGTGCTGTTCTTGGGATAAGGGTTTGGCTATTGGAACAGCAGTAAATTGCTTTAAATCAACCAAAATCAGGAACGATCCAGCAGGGTTTAGCAGGAGTTCAGGAAAATAATTATCCATCCGTGTTTTATGGACAGACTGCTTTACTTCTGAATGGTAACATGTTTACTGTTTTCTAAACAGTAAATGCTTACATTTGTGACAAAAACACCAAGTGTTTAAGGCTGAAAGTTTAGAAGAATTGACTTATTCAACGGTATTTATTCTTTTTCTCATCCTCCCTGAAAGTTTGTAAGGCTATTAATGAAACCACATTGTAAGTGAGATTGATAAAATACCCAGGTATGGCAATGTTCACTTTCTATTAAATGAAGATAAACAGAACAACCAGCAGTTATTTTTTTTTGTTGTGACCCCTAAAACCCCACCCCCAATTTAATAATCTGTAATTTGATAATTATTAGATTTTTTTCTCAGTAGCCATAAAAGTAAAATCTACCTAGGTGCTGATAAGAAATGAAAATTGAGAAGTTGATGTAGAATGTGTATGTAACAATATTCTGTATTACTGATAATAGTATTATTGATTGTAAATAAATTGGGCTGGAACAGAACTACCTGTATTTCAGACATGCTTAAAAACAAATGAGCTTTTTTCATTTTTCATGCAACAGAATTTTAAAATGGAAAATTATTTCTTACAGATGGATCATGTAGCCTTTGTTGTAAGAATATGGAAACCACATTTTTAATTGGAGGAGTTATTAATTTCCAAGAGGCCAGAGTCTCTTTCAGTGGGAGGTGTGAAGAGAGCTCCTTGGGAGACACAAAACCTGCCAGTAGGGAAAGGCTCCTCTCTGTTACAGGTTAATGGTTATCACCTAGAGCCTGTGGGTTTGTTTCCTTTCAAAATACTTCTTTTTTTAAATATTATATCTTATTGTGTTGCAAATGTCCATTTTTTTTTTCTGGTTAGTTTTACTAAGCACTTGCCTTCTGTTTCTTGTAATTAGACAGAGTAATTACTGTATGAAAAAGTATTTCTATATAAAAAGTTTTTTCTGTTACCAGTTTTAATTTAGGTGCATTGTCTACTTGTAATTTAATGAGAAATGTTGAATAGATGCTCCTGACCTACTTTCTCTCTGCTGTTCATTATACTATATATCTCTACCATGTTGCCCCTTTAGGGACTTTATTTTTCAAGGGGAACAACTCCTTCTGTTACCCCTTCATTAGGATGCATTTCTACTGCTCTAATCTAAAATTTGCTTTGGCAAAACTAAGAAGCTGTGGTCTCCATATTGTCAGTCCTCAAAGAGAACAATTTTTTCCCTTTTCAGAATATGAGTAAGAAAGCTTTTGCAAGGAGTTATTTTCCTCAGGGAAATATTCTCTTCTGCCTTTTTCATAATTCACTGACAAAACATGATGCTGTTATGAGGTGGGGGAGTACCTTGCTGTAGGTGGATTCCTTACTTCCAGATACTTTACCACTGTTTCTCTCACCCTCTGGCAAGATAAAGATTTTTCCAGGACAGAGGAATGAGCTTTCTTGTATTTAGATACTAAATTACATGTATGCAATTGTCCTTCTGCCCTCAAGGTAAGACCAGTCATAGCTAAAAAAATCACAGCATGCTCTGACTTTATTACTGTTTTCTTATTTCATGAGTTTACTGCAGTAGAAGCCTTAAGGAAGTGTGAACTGTTTTCTGCTTCTTCGGAGAGCTGAAAGAAAATGGGCATTTGGATTGGTCCTAAGCAATGTCTAATGTTGAATTTGGGTGTTCATCCAGAGCAACTACTTACTAGGCTATTTCAACTGCTACTTCAGTTCTCTAGACAAACTATTTTTTGCTAATGGCTGTCTGAGCAGTGGACCTACAAGGCTGATTGAAAAATGGCTTTCTCTTTCCTGCAGATGGGTTAGCATATATCAATATTTTCCATTTATTGACTCATTCTAATTTAAGGCACTGTTTCAATGGATGTTTGTTAGGTATATCAAATTCTCATGATTATTTCTGTTACTTCTTTGTGGTAGACGGTAGTTACTCTTTGCCACGCATAACTTAGTGGAGACTTGTTGAGGGAATAATGCTTTACTGGAGGAGAAAAGCTTTGACAAGTGTGGGATTTCTTTTGGCTTTTGTGCAAATTCACTGTTCAGGATAACAGGTATTGGGACACTGTAAGCTAATCTTTGCCTAATAATGGATTGGACCTACTATTCTCTTATCTCAAATTTCTAAGAAGTAGGTATGAGAGAGTATAGATCTTAAATTGTGTTAAAAATTGAAAAATGGAATTTATTTATGAAAACAAGCTTGCTTTCCAAAAGGCAGTTCATAAACTTGGAAAAATGGAGTTTACTTCCATATTCAGAAAACATTTAGAGAAGCAGATATCCAGTATGCCTTTGTATAAATCCTTATTTATATTCTGTCTGGCTACATATGTGAAATAAAATCAAGAGATGCACAAGGAAATAAACAAAGAAGTATTTCAAAAATACCATCTCCCTAGAGTGCTTTCCAGGAAACTATGGGTAAGCTGTTGAAGGAGAAATGGCTTCTAGTCAATCATAAGGTAGTTTTATTTCCCCAAAAAAGTCTGGGATCAAGAAGAATATTAAGCTGTTCAAAATTGCTGCCTGGAAAAGGTATTCTGAGATGGCAATATGTGTGTAAGTAAAGGAATTGCAGCCACTGCACTACTTGCAAGTCAGCAGAGCATGAGACAGTACAAGGGCAGGGGCTCAGCAAGATGTGTCCACTGTGCAGACACAGCAGTGCCCACTGCATGTCTGCCTTGTTCATGGTACCTACTGCCTCGGGCTCCTCTAGCCTGTAGTTACAGCCATAGCTATGGAGAGAGGCAGAGAGAACGTAGGTCCCTGGAGACCTTTCCTGTCTGCTGGTGCTGCACTTGTGTGAATGTATGGAAAAAGTGATCTGGAAGCAACTGTTTGGAGTTGCTTGTTTAAGAACGCAGTAATTGCATGCCCTGGAAAAAGTACCTTGCAGATAGAAATTACTAATATCTTCTGAGTAGCAGTTGTGTTCTTTGCACCAGTTCATACATGAGCCTGTATGTTAATAGGTCTAGTAAGTAGTTTTGGGGCCTTGGGCCTGTGCTGAAAGGTAATGGTGAGCGGCTCACCTCAGGAGAAGTAGACATAATAGAAATCTATTATGATGTGTGAGATTGCAAAGCAATATTAGTTGTTTGCCATGTAATCATGATGGGATGCTCAGAAATTGGATGTCATATTGCAGAGATCTAGTCTGAAATCAAGTGAAATGTGAATTTCATGCTGTAGAAAACACAACTATAGGGCTATCATTTCAGTGTAGTTCCACAGGAGATCAGAGAAGTTGGGGATGCAGCTTAACCCCCAGCTGTAATGAGCTTCTGTAATGGTTATGAAATAATTCTTCTGTCTTCCTACTCCCTCACAGAGAGTGATACTGACAGTGCTGGTTCCTTTTTTTCCATCATGCCACATTTTGAAACCAAAGTATTTTTAGAAACCATTTTTCTGTTGCATTCTTTGTGAATATAGCCTATCCCTTTTGAAACATGTAACTGCATTTTTATGCACTGGAGTCCTTTGTTTTTTTTAAAAGGCTGTGGAAAATAAACTTTTAAGGGGGGGGGGGGAAGTATAAAGCAACTGGGTCATTTTAAGTTGTAAAAAAATTTATTACTGTCTTCATTTTGTTTCCTGCAGAAGACAGCCTCTGAAACCTGAAAAAGTTCTGTCTGTTGGGATAGAATTCATTCTACCACTACCAGGGTTGCTTCTTACAATAAGATTTTCATGAATATAAAAATTCAGAATAATTGTGCTTATAAAGAAGAAACAAGGAAACATGTAAAGAGTGTGTAGATAAGCACAAAATCACTCAACTGATTTGAAGTCAGTCAACAACTTGAGTCAGCGATTAGTCTGAAGAAAACTTCTGAAAAATGCTGTTACTCACTCCTTCCATGTAGAGTCAAACTGAAAGCACAGGCAATAACAAGGTTCTCTAAGTTCATTATACCTATGATACAACCTCTCTGTTCTCCTTAGTGTGAATTGTCTCATTTAATATGGAGTTACTCTTACCAAAGTGGTCCTAGTATTCACCAAATGAATGCTAGGGAGACTTAAAATACAGAATGTCTGTTCACTTTCTGTCTGTCTAGAATGTACCAGTCTCATTCATGAAACATGTTTTCTGTGTTTTTCTGAGATATGTTGGTGATGAGCTGTGTATTGTGTCAGTGGCCTTGTTGATGTGCGAATTGCTGAGCAGTCAAAACTGTGTGCAGTTCAAAGCAGTTCTGAACATTGTGCAAGGGTCAACACTGACACAATCTGAGAAATCTGGCTGAATGTTCTCTGACATACTTGGTTTCAGTCTGACTTTTTGTTTTTTGGTTTTTTTTTTTCTTCCTTGGGTAGTAGTTGCATCTCAAGTGTTTCAGAAGTTACAGTCCTTTTGGACCGGTTTCTGCAAATTCAGAAAGGGGGAAAGGCCAAACCAATTATTAGCAAATGCAGATTGAGTTAAGATCGCTAATGTGGCTAACTAGAAACATGAGACTTAGAGATGAATATATTTATAAAAATTGCTCTTGAGAAGAATTAAGAAATTTGATTCAAAGAATTGATGAGAACTTGGGCTTGAAGTCACGTATTTCTTACAACACTTGAGCTAAATCAAAATGCAAAGGAAGGACACTTCATCTGATGTTGGAAGAGAATTGAATAAGGGTTTTGAAAAGAAAAAAACCCACAAACTACTGGAGTTATTTACAAACATCAAAGTGCTGAATGAGATCTATGAGGAACTTCTAGGGTTTTTTTACAAAGAAATGTCAATCTTATTGTGTTGCAAGTATAAAAAGAATAAAAAAGTATAAAAAGAAAACTGCTTAAGGTTGACAAATACCAGAATGATTTTCCTTGGCTTCAGATTTCATTTGAAAAAGAAAATTAGGATACAAGTCCTACAGTACTGCTCACTTGATGATATCAACTATAATTAAGTGGAAGATACTCTAAACAGAAGCTGCTGTGGTAGAAAAGAAGGAACAAAAAAAGAGCAACCATGCAACAGCACTTCCTATGATGAATGCTTATTGCAATTCACTGTTTTTGAGTTTTTCCCAATGTTTCTAGAATCCTGTTTTGAAATAGACTGCAGGATCTTATCCTGATCTTTGTTTTTCTCCTGCTTGGGGAAGGGTATGTGTATGTGTCAGAAACATCATATATGCACAACTACTTCTAAAAGATTAAGGAATTGCCTGAATATATTATTGTTTTGAATCGATTTCTTCAGTAAGCAATGATTTTGATCTGCACTTAGAAGTTCTTACTACACCTAAAATAGTTGTTTTGGAAATTCAAACAGCCGTCGGTAGAAAATATCTACTGTGTTGTAAAGGTGCACTAAATGTTGTTACAAGCTTGATACCTGGCTATCTAAAAGCACCTCCTCCATTTTATGTCACAGTATAAATATTATGAAAAAATTACATACTTCTTAGATTCATTAATTATAAACAAATTTGTTTTATTGAAGCTTGAAAAGATCTTCTTCCTGCTGTCCAGCTAGATTAAGGAATAAAATATTAGGAGTGCACTGGCAGGAAACTTGGCAGAAATTTAATAAATAAACGAAACATTAAGCCACACCCTTTTCCTTCTGCAAATGCTACACATTATATAGATATAAGTTCATTCCCTTTTTGCAGTTTGCCTTTCTAACTGAAACAACCTTCTCTGCAAGTATTTTCTGTGGCTTGATGTGTGTATGAATGCACATGTACCTAGAATCTTTATTTCCCTGTCTCTTCTGCCTTTGACTAGGAATATGATTGTCTTGTGCACACATAAGCACAAGGTGTGCTCAGAGGAAAATGCTGCTGGATTACAGCAGGGCAAAGGCCAAAAAGCACTTAGTATAAAGGATTACTGAGACATTGAAAATGGTGATAACAGAGATGAAATGAGTCTCTGACTGTACTGGTGGGTGTGTGTGAAAGAAAAGATTTGGTCTTTATGAGGAAGTTCTGTACCAGTTTGAGCTAAAAGGAGTTAAATGAATATTTAGTCATGGTTAACTTTTCTAGACTGACTGTTCAACATAATTTACATAATGGAGAAAGAATTCAAGAAAAAAAATAAAGTGGCTCCTTTAAGTATTTTAGGCATACATTAAGTTCTATAAAAAAGTTAAATGATGGGTGCTTTGAGACGTTTACATGAAGTAACAATGTAGCCTTGTAACCCTGAATAGTGCTTTCTATCACATTATTTAAGTCAGATGTCCATTACAATTAAAAATTGTTATTCTCCACAGTGGGAGAATATTAGCAAAATTTTACTTCTTACATGTATATAGCAGATGGAAGCAGCTGGTTCAGGTAGGTCATACAGAGGAATTAAGATTTCAAGAAAACGGGTACTTATGATCTGTTGGTGTGGTGGGTTGACCTTGGATGGGTCCTAGATGCCCACTCAGCTGCTCTCTCACCCTCCTTCCCTCAAGCAGGCCCTGGTGAATGGAAGAAGCAAAACTTTGTGGGTGGAGGCAAAGATAGAGATCACTCTGGAATTACTGTCACAGGCAAAACAGGGTAGGCTTGGTGAAAACTAATCTATTGCTGATTCAAAATAGAGTATGATGGTGAGAAACAAAGACAAAAGCTGAACCAACTCCTGCCAGCCATCCCTCTTCTTCCTGGGCTCTACTGTATGTCTTCATTCCCTACTCCTCTACCTGCCCATGTAGCACAGGGGAATGGGGAACTGAGGGTCTATGATCAGTCCATAACAGCTCCTTCCTGCTGCTCCTTCCAAATTTCCTCTGCTCTATTGTGGGTTCCCCCCAGGGTACAGTCCTTCAAGAACTGCTCCAATGGGGGTCCGTGCCCCAGACAACAGAAAACCTGCTCCAGTCTGGGCTCTCCCTGGAGAGAAGCTTCCTTCATGTCTGCCTGCCTACAGTGTGAGAGGTCTCCATGGGCTGCCGGGACAGCCTGCCTCACCCCTGCACAGTCTGCAGGGGAATATCTGCTCTGGTGTCTGAAGCACCTCCTTCCATTCCCTTGCTGACTGGGATGCTTCTTTCACTGCTTTTTGTTCCCCTCTCTTTGTGTCAGGCATTTTGCCCATTTTTTTTAGATCTGTTTCTCTGAAGCACCACCACCATATTGCCCCAGGGGCTTGGCTGTGCCTGCCCTGCAGAGGTTGGAACTGGCCATGTCCTTCCTGGGCAGCCAAGGCCTTTCCTCACAGAGGCTGCTCCACAGCCCGTGCCTCACCGCAGACACCCTGACAACTGGGTGTGTCGGATGTCTCAAAAGTTACTGTCAAGTTACTTGAAAAAAAAACAAAAATAAACTGCTATCTTTGGTATATTAAACCAGTGTTTGACAAATCCTACAGGTTTCCTGCTGGGTAGACAGGGCAGCTCCAGATTAAGGAACAGTGAAATCTGGGTATGGAACCTGTCGGTGCATATATGGATTTGAAACTCAGTGTGCTTAATGTTTCATCTAGCTTTTTCAGCTTTGATGAAAAGACTTGCTTAATGTGATTTAATAAATAATAATTTCAGAGAGACCTTGAACAAGCGTGAAATATTTATGACCATATCCTTGACTTCATGTAGATGTAAACATCTGCAAGCTCTTACTCAGCCTTTCCCAAGCAGACTGTGGTTATGTGTCTCTTCCTAATGAAATGTATGTAAGGCATTGAACACCAAGAGAAGGAATTAACCCACGCTCTGCCTCCACCTTAAAATCTATTAAATTCTGTACTCTTACCTTCACCCAAAATAGGATTTGGACTTTGGAGTCTGCCTAGAGAGTCAATAAATTTTGCCTCTTGCTGATGAAAAATGACGTTAATTCAGGGTCAGATTTTCTGTGGAAAAAGGCCTGTGAGCAGCCTACATGCGCATGCTTGTGAGCGAGTACTTCAGCTTGAGCAGCTCTGCTGAGTGTGTCTTTTGCAGAGGCAGATGAAGAAAGTCCTAGATTTTGATCTGAATGCCAGGATTTTATGCTTTTTATATTAGTCATGTTTGGGAATAGAAATGGAGAGCCAGAAAGTGGTATGTGCTTCATGTGTACACTTTCTTTCAGTCTCATTAGTGAAATTATAAATTGTTAAAGCGTGCTTGCTTAGAGCAAACTGTTGGGAGGGGAGACTTTCTCTTTTCCCTAGTACCTGAATGCCAGTCAGGTTTAGGTCTAGAAATATGCAGAGGTTTCAGCAGTTTGGACAACATGCAGCTGTAAACTGTAGGAACCTGGAGAAATATTAAAAAAAAATTAAAAAAAAAAATTAAGGGCTTCTGTAGATTTCACCTGTATTTAGAAACTTGATGAAATGCATTGTGTACAGTTACAATGATATCTGAGTGAGACACAATGTATACTGTTATACTAAATGGCTAATCAGAAATAGAATGAATTTTGGAAACAGCCTGGATAGGATAAGTGCAATGTGCTTCCACAAAAACCTGCAGGCTTTAGCAGAAGCTTTCTTGTAAGATAATGAGCATGTAGGCCAGGTTACTTGATGGACTGTAAAGAACAATTTTTTTTTTAATCCTAAGATAGAAGCCTGGATGCAGACTGGGAATTGTGCACCCAATGTTCATTGCAAGCATTCAGTGCCTGAATTCTTATGCAGAGCTCTCTCTGATTTGAGGCTGAAGAAATTTAGCTAACACACACAAAAAAAGTAGGATTTTCTTTTCCATTTTAAAGTAAAATATAGTTTCATGGTAGGTATTTTAAAATGCAGGGTCCACCAAGAAAGACCATGTAACTGCAACTACTTAAATTTCTGTCCGAATTAGCTTTCCAGCAATCCGTGTACATGATGTCCCTTCCCCCTCTTAAATATTAGTGCAAGACTTGGTGGATGTGTTAGTTTGAAATGTTCTAGAGTGCTCTATGTTGGAAACTACCTCAAATAATTATTTATGATTCCTCATATAAATATTTTGAGCTATAGAAGAAGCAGAAACTTCTGGTGGAAACCCCACCTTTTTTGTTTTCAAAGCTGAATCCAAGCTGTTGTTACTGTATGGTTAACTGTTGAGCTGCTTATTATACGTACTGTGTTAAATCAATGCTTCAAATTGTGGCTTTATTGTTACATAGTAGTATGTTCCTAAAGTAGACTGCTTTAACGGAAGAGCAAAAGCTATTGGAGAAATATTCCCCCAAATGCATATCTATTACTTACATTCTTGTTATTTGCATAATCATCTTTGCTGATGTGTAAATCTGGAGCAGGTGTTGCAGTGTGCTTATACAGATATAGACTAATGGAACCTAATTCTGCCTAGGCCTTTTGGACATTAATTCCTTTGGTGTTCACATCTACAGCTGATATGAAAAGCTTGAAAAGGAAAGTTCTTATACTTTTAATATATTGGATTTGAAAAATCAAATCATATTAAGTTTCTCTTTCTAGCTGAAACTTCTAATATGAATCTCAGACGTCTTGATCAAGACACACATTTCAAGATGAAGTTATTGACAGCAGGTGTAAATAATAATTAAAAGAACCTCCAAACCAAATTTGTTAGTATGTTAAAGTTTGCTCTTTAAACTTCTTCCCTCGCTTCAGCTTTCAGCAGGCAGTGTCTTGTAGCCTGTGGCCATGTAAGGAACAAGGGAGTTGCTCAACAGCAGTAATTGTTACACCTTGAGGGCAGGCTGTAAAATGTCTTGGGCTAATTAGGTGTGACTTCAGCTGAAAGATGACACTTTCAGGAGACTAACCCTGGATCTTGCATTGAAATAGTATCGTTCTCTCTTAAGTAAAGACTCCAGACTGAAAAAATGTTTCTGGACCTGTTTATTTTAAGTGGAGTGAGTAAAATGGGTATTCTTCAAAGAAGGTAAGAACCTAGGGAATGCTAGAAACGTAGTACAGGAACACTTCGGTGATTCTGCAATGTTTGCCTTGTGTTTGGAAGGATTTATTCGCCTCAGCTAAGTATTAACCATGTGGGACCTGAAATGACTCTCGAACCAGACGAGCGTTGTTGCAGTGCTCAAAGTTCTGCGTGGGAGCAGCAGGGATCTGTCACAGTGCCCTGGTGAATAAAGGTGTATTGAAACTTGTGTGTCTTGGAGTTCACAATCCTTGGCCACACTTGGGTAGATCATGAGAACTGGGGGATTCTGAAGCATGTAGTCCACAGGGGTTACAATTCAAGGATTATGTTCTTAATACACCTGAGCTGGCTCTGCATAAAACTAGCTCAGCTTTATAGTCAAAGTGGGTAGTAAATTTTACAGATCCATGCTGGTACTGGAAGTGATACAGCTGTTAAACCAGACCTGTGAACGTTTTGCTCTCTGCCTCCCTCACTATTATTGCTTTGTAACAGGGAAACTTCGCTTAGATGCTTGAAAGCTGACTCTGAAAACATTCCTTAGCCTTTTCCTCAGCTTTCTTCTAAAATTTAAGAAGAAAAAGTTGAAATCATAAATGACTCAGCTTGTGATCTAGTTCTACACAATGCATCCTAAAATGCTTAGCCTTATTTTTTCTGATTTGCTTACGAATTTTTTTCTTTGAAAGAATTGTTTGCGCTTGTCTTAAAATCTGAGACAATTATAATTCCTTTCTGTATATTATGTACATGGCTGTTCTGCCACAAGAACCCGTTATAGCTTCCCTCTATATCCATGGAATTTGAACTTGATTTTAAAACAGGAAGCTTCTCCTGTCCTGAATTCAGAGTAAAATATAAATTAAAATTTTAAACTAACACTTTTGTCATGCCATTCTCCATGTGTTGAAATCTCAATGATTAAATAGCCATACTAATCAACAGCAAAGGCAATAAATTTCAGGGGGAAAAAAAAAAACCTTTCCTTGATACTTAGTGTTTAAATAAAAACCAAAACAACGCAAACAAAAACAAAAGAAGACCTGTAAGAAGTTGTCAGTGGTTCTACTGCCTTTTTTTTTCTTCTTTTTTTTTTTCCCCCTTGCCTCTTCTCTCTCTGTTTTCCAATCACACTCCTGGTTTGGTTCACAAAGTGTTTCATTCTGTAGACCATCAGACTATCACAAGCACTCATATTTTAGACCAAATTCTACTTCCCTACAGGCCTGATCATATACTATCA
Organism: Cephalopterus ornatus; assembly: GCA_013396775.1. NCBI lineage: Eukaryota > Metazoa > Chordata > Aves > Passeriformes > Cotingidae > Cephalopterus > Cephalopterus ornatus. The sequence continues at coordinate 27,564 of VZRE01012430.1, read as the reverse complement.
GATCTCAACATCTAAGGATGTCTGTTTTTTATAGTTAGTTATGCAAGTTGTGTGGATTGTACCTTTTATCCCTAATTGAAGCTTTTACAGACATGATTTGGAACAATATTTATATAGTACTTGTACTCTTAAGGGCTTTGCTGAATTTTGACATGGAACAGAAACCACAAATGCAAGTGAATGGGAGAGAAAAGCATAAATTCTAACCCTTGAAACATAGATAGATAACGTGGAAAATTACTAGTCTGTTTTCCCTGCAAAAAGCCCTTTTATGGTGAGAGATGGCTTTGCAGGGATTTAATCACATAGGAGATACAACTGTACTAGATGTGGTGGTCTTTTTTTTTCCACTTACCAGCTGCTTCTGTTTATTTTGAAGGTACACTTTTGACACTAAAAGATTCTTTTTAGACATGTAAGAAGCTTCGTAAGTGCAGTCTGCCTCTGTAAAGCCACTTCTTCCATTATAGTAATCTTTTCAAAAGCTATCTAGTCTTCAGCTACAGTTCTAAGTAAAGAGGCTTTTCAGTTTCTTCTAAGACAAATTGCAGTCTCATCAATATGTATTTGCATGTTTTCCCTTTCTCAATTATGTGAGAGCCGGAGGACTAGCCCCTGCCATCGTCAATTCTTTGTTAGAAGTGAATAAGCAGTTGTTGTAGTATCTTGGGTGTAATTCCAACTTTTTTATGATAACACTTGTGCTACTGTCTCATTGGCAGTAAAATATGGGACTGTATTGCCATTATTTATATATTGGGGAAAGGAGTAAAAAAAAATGTAAACATATAAAGTATGTTAATTCTTTTAAGAATTGGTCTTGTTTTCTATGATCGCAGCTGTAGCTGGGGTGTTTTCCCTGCATGTGATGATGCAGATAAAAACAAATCTTGTGGCATATTATAAACCACTATGAAACATTTTGAGAAAGTCATCTGGATCTCATTTCCTTGTGGAATTGTTCTAGTCTGCAGTCCCTACTGTGAACTTCAATATTGTGAAGATGAATAAGAAGCTGAATAGTAAACTGTATGTCATCTAGAAGGAACACTAAAAACCATCGGATGGAATGTTTTAACCATCTTTCATATGCTGCTGATGTAAAAATCCTGAGGAATTTGCTATAAGTTACAGTTAGGAGTCTCGATATAGTGATTTGTTGTATTTCTGTGAAGACATGCAGTGTTATCTGCAATAGCTGATGTATTTAGCATGTGTTTCATGTTCAGGAGACTCATGTTAAATTATTTCACTGTTTTCTTAGGTAAATAGGAACTCAATATTTGATTCATCTCCTTTTTATTGCATTTCTTATATATGAATTTATACTTGATGCAGCTTGGAACTGTTTGAAGATTGAAAGATTTCAGTAAAAACACTAGATATTAAAATTTCTTAATTCCTTAATAGCACATTCAGGACATGCAGGTTATGTTTTTTAGTCTATGAGAAGTTTCATCAAGTCTGACAGCATAAACTGAATCAAAGGGTCAAGGTTAAATTAGTTGTAAAAGGTAGAAATGTTTGGTTCTATTTTGCATCCATGTCTAGATGACTTGTATAATTAGTGTTAATCAATGTGGACATCTGATTTGATACCTCATGCTTTCCTAGAATTAGATGGGTTTTAATGAATAGCTATACTGCTTTAATTCAATCTAGAGGAGCTGTTAATAATATTAACAAAATTATTTGGAATAAATACAGTTTCAAAAGCTACTGCTATAAAGCAGTGGGTTTTTTCTCATTATGTTTCTTATGTGCTGAAAAAAAAGAAACTTTTGAGCCACTACCGCAGTCTCTTATTTTGAGATCTGGCCAGGTTGGTTTAAAATATGAATCTGCTTTTTGCTGACTCTTGAAAGCACCTAAGCCTAATTTTACAATTATGCTTATAAGAGTTCATAGGAAACAGAATTGTTTGTGTTCCTGCTAATGCTTATGTAAATGTCTTGATGTCACGTATTATTTTTGGGTGAATGGTGATTAAACAGCATGGCTGGGACTAGTATATCTTATATAATAAACATCATATGTTGATATAATTTCTTTAAAGTTAAAACTTATAGGATGTTGAGCTAGCAGTAGAGGACAGGTTTCTGAGTTATTAAAATAAAAATTTCAGAGGAATTAAATCCGTGTTTTTATTTCAGTATTTTGAATTTTATCATAGAATGCTTGGCCACACCTTTGCTTGAAATTATTATTAGAATTGCAATCAGAAATTTTCAACGTTGCTCTCTGTAGCTCTTCAGCTGTTCAAAGCCTGCTGGTGTTAATGAGAATTCAGACTATTGTTTTCTCTCTAGTAATTTCAACTTCAGTTACATCAATCTGAGGGAAAATGATCAGTTCTCCTTAAATAACATCAGAGCCTGCATTTGTGATAACATTTGGTTCAAAGCACTTTTAAAAAATTCTGAGTTGGTTATGTGTACCAGTCTCTATTAGTTAGGCTCTGCCCTGGGCTTTTACTGTTTTCATCTTCTGAGTTGTCCTTTTCTGTTATACCTCCAGAAATTCTTCAAGTTCAATTCTCATGAAGTATGCAGAATTTACTTTCTCTTCTCCATCTCCCTGCCCACCCTGCCCTTATGAATTCCATTAATGCTTGATATAACACTTCAAGATTTATAAACTGAATAAAATGCTTCCCATTTTAGCACAAAATGAACTTGGTAAAATTGCCATTGAGGAACCTTGGCTTTAAACTTCCTAGTGGCTGCATTGCTGTTCTAGAGATTTTATGTGGGCGACTTCAAGTCAGCCTTATTGGATGCAATGGCTCATTAAAGTTTTGTTTTCATCATTGCCAACAGTAAGTAAACTTGTGTTTAGCCAGGATTATAAGGAGGATCTCCCAAAACATCTTTAAATACTAGATAAAACCATTGTTTGAAACTGGATATCATAACTTTGATCTGGCTGCCCATAAACACAAACACACACACATTTAATTTAAACAGCTCTTAGGAGGGTTTTGCATTTATTCAATTTGGAATATCATCAAAATTCTTAAGACTTAATTATGTCTGCCTGTAACTTAGCTTCTGCCCCTGCTTTGAAGACCATTCTAACTGATTCAACATGCTACAACTTCTCTTTTGGTGTGTTGATATAAAGGAAGAAAAATGCATATATGGAAAAAAGGTATTTTCTGCTAAGCAAAACACAGTAGTAATAAACAGTTCTATTGCCTTCTTTGAATTAGTCTTAAAAAAGAAATTTAATTAAACTGCTACCTCCTGACTTCTTTAAAGGCTTTCATATGACTTTTGTTGGCTTCTCTAGGTTGCCAGTCTAATTTGAAGCTCTGCATGACTGGTTTTTTTTTCCTCTAAAGTTGCAGAGGGAGATGTAAGACTGAGCTGTGCAGGTGCAGTAGGTTAGCTATAACATGACTGCTCTGCTCTCTTCTTGGCTCTTAGAGTAGCACAGTGTTTTCCAGTCTTTGCCAGTTCCTCTCAGTAAGGCTTACCAAGAAAATGTTTTCATCTTGCTGACTTCTGTTCTTTCTTGTCACATTCCTAGAGAAGAAATGTTTCTTTGTTCTATGTCTCTTGGATCCAGACTGGATGTAGCAAAACCGAGGAGCTCAGATCCCTGTGTCCAACGAATACTTCACTTCCCTTAGTGATCTCAAAGACAGTGTAGCTAAAGCACAATAGTACTCTGCTTTAGTCCTGATGGAGGCTGAAGCTGGGATCACAGTAAATAAAAGATTATTAAAAGATCATGCTTGCTACTGTGGAAGATCTTTTAGCACAAAAGAGCATAAAGAGTGCTACAGTTCAGATTTGTAGTGGAGTGGAACAATGGTACGGTTTGTGGAGGAGGCTTCTATTTTGTGTGATGTCTTGGTGTACCAAAATTTGTCATGGATATGCTTGTATACTAACCTAAATGCTTGTACGACCTGAAGTCGTCAATAGGTACGAGAACATGCTCCCATCTCTCCCAGGCTGAAGCCTGATGTGTAATAGTATTTTTGCCTCTGGTCCACAGCAATGAGAAGCAAGTCAGTTCTGGATTGCTCTGCAGCATGTGGCTGCAGTCATATTCAGACATTTGGTACTTGTGTCTGGATGGCTTCTCGGGCAATAATGGGACTTACTGTTCCCCATCTGCTAGAGGTGGACCTTATTCTGGAAAAACTTTGGGTGTAGTTTTTTTTTTGTTCATCTTCGTATATTTTTTTAAACATCAATAAATATATAAATCTGACTTGATATAATTGAATTTGTTACAAATAATTGCAAAATAAATGTGATGTGGGTTTTTTTTAACATATGATGTTTTGTATTTTGAAATTAGTTTTCATTTTCTGCAGAAGACAACTCCTGAGTTACAACTTTCAATCTCCAGCTTTCATATTTACTATGACACTGGAGCACACGTTGCTGCTGCTGTGTTTTCAGAAGCTCTCTGGTGTTTTAAAGCTTAGAATTAGAAGTTGCTCGTATGTTAAATTTCTTTTGTGCATCCCAGACTAATTAAGAATCCATTAAGATGAACTGCTTTGCCACTTTTTATTGGTCATAGGCCTAGAGGCGTAGAATAAAAATCCTTGAAATGTATTTCACCTTCTAAATAGAGTCTTTAGAGAATAATAATTTCTGAAGTATTATTCCAATAATGGTAGTTCAGCACTTGGAGATTGGATACACACACATTTCAATATATTGTAATGTATGGAAGCTTAGAACTCTGCATTAATGTGTTAACTTCTACTTTGATCCCATGCTGTGTGTGTGTATACTTCTATAAAACCTTTCTCAGACTGGGTGTGACTTTCATTTGTTATTTTTGCAATTAAATATCCGGAAACAAACGTTTCTTGATGGTTTTTAGTCCTCAATTAATGCTTTAAAGGGAAAAAGAAACTCTGGTATAGTCCTGCAAGTTCTGTGTGGAAAATACCCATAAATATCACCTAATTACTATACGCTGCAAGATATTTAAAAATATGCCTGTAACAATGAATTGGAGAAAGTATGGTAGAAGGTGTACTTGCTGCCTTTCCTACTGCTATTAAAGTAATGCTCAGCATTCCTGTCCTTAATACAGTCTATATGTATGTAGAGACCCCATAACCTTATGAGGCTTTTCAGTCAATGTGGATTTGCAGGGCAGTGTAGATGGGGGATTTCTTTAGCATTAGGTGGAAAAACCCATAAATTCTCGAAGAAAGCAAATCTATTTAATTAATTTTTCCCATTCTTTGACATTAAGCAATTGAGATAGAGATCAGACATGAGATCAGTTTCAGAGAACTGCTACTGCTGTTACACAGTGTCGTTTCAACAGTCTATCATTTCACTTTAGGTAAGGTGAAATCAGCTAAGTTCTTACAGTCCTTCAAGCTTTTTAGTGACACTTGAGGACAGGCGTCTTTCTTCCTCTTGGGTGGTTCCTGCTATAGTAGAAAACATTCTGTTGTTCTGTTACACTTCCAGGAACACAGGGCAGTAAGGACTGGATGCTCTTCTGTAGCTAAACTAAATACCACCACCCCTCCCACCAAACAAACAAAAAACCCCCACTCTCAAAAAAAACCCCAACAACCTCCCCAAAACCTGAAGTAATTTATTGCTTTTAAGAAGCTGAAATAACATCTACAATATAGGAATAATTCAAGAAATGTTTAGATACTCGTAATAAATTTAGTTTCTGGAAATCATCCATTGATTGTAATTGAGCATAATTGGACATACTTTCCAAAGGCCTTCTCATCTCCTATTTTTAGATTGCTTTCCATAAAGTGGATACATTTTTAACTTGCCTGAGGTGTAGTTGGTATATCTTGAGTTATTTAATAGTATTGTGTGTGGGTAAAAGATGGATTATGGATTGAAAGGTTCCCAGAGTTGCAGGGTAAAGGCAATGTTAGTCCTCAACCTTTGCTCAGGAATGCAACCTTTACTCAGGATGGCTTTTCTCCCCACCCAGTCTGATCACAGTCAGTGGGAAAAGAGAGGATGCTCTGTTGTCCCTGGGGTACCTCAGTTCATATCTGAGTCTGCATAGTAAAAGGCTGAGGGAACCTTGTCCTATGAAGTACACTAGGTCTTCCTCAAGTGAGCCCCCTCTCTCTCCCAGGACTGTGTGACGTTTTTGCATTTGCCTAATATTTGATGCTCCGAGACACTACAGATTTGGTTTTTTGCCAACTGAGACAGACTTTTATGGATTGGGGAGGAAACTTGAAAAGGAGGCTTGCAGTAACCACATGGCCTAATATCAATTAGGTCTCTTGGTAGGCTGTGCTTTGGAAATCTGCAGTAGCTCACAGCAGTTCTTCAGAAACTAGCGGGTGCTGTCAGGAGTATTCAGTGCCCCTTTTTGTTATACTTGTGGTTTTTTGTTTTTCTTTAATAAAAACATCACAACGAGCCACACCCACCAAAAATTCGTTGACTCCACTGCCTTTATTTTGCCTCCCCTTCCATTCATTTGCATATATTCATTACTTCTTCTATTTTTCACTCATTTACTGTCTGGCTCTGCAGATTGTATCTTATTTTGCCTTCCCAGTAGAGCTTTGAATTTTATAGGGTAGGATCTGGAGCTATTCTTGCTGTGCAGTCCTCTGGGGAGAAAAAGCAAAAGGAGATTGCTGCCACGGCCACAGCTGCTGTCATGATCATTTAATTGCTGCAACTACGCTTACTGCTAGCACATGGGAGTAATTAACTCTGATCAAAAATGTGAAGTGCATCCCCTACTTTACATATCTCCATGCACAAGCAATAAATCAAAATGAGAACTCAGCAGAATTACACAAAAGCAACTTGCTGCTCCTGGCTTAGTTCTTGGAATGGCACACTTGGGTGTTTTGTTTTTTTTTCCTCTCCCCAAACATTGATTGATAATTGAAAGCATAGAAGAATTTACTATAGATGTAAATTATTAATATAAACAAAGTCTCTGCTGCTTGTAAAGCATCTGTCATATAAAACTGTACTGTTGGCCCTCAAGGCCAGTGAAAGCACATTAATTCTACAACAAATTACTCTAATTTATAGAACTGTTGAATTATATCAAAGGTCCAATTGGAAGCCATCATTGCCCTCTAACTCAGTGTTCATATATCTGTTTTTCCATTAATTGCATAATGACTGTTAATGTACAACAGATCAATGGTAGTGAACTAAGGAGTATGTTATTTCTATTGAGAAGTGAGCGGGGTGTTTGAACTAGTTTAGTGTTCTATTGAAAAGGACAATAATTGATTGATGTGGAAAAAATGAATGTGAGAGTAGCACTGCAAAACATGTGCAAGTTTTTCTACTCTTTCTGCGATTTTCTGATTCTTCATTAAAGTTATGGGCATGATGTCTGTAGCATTCATGCAGATTTCTGTGAAACCATCCCTGACAATCTACAAAAATTAAACGCTGTTTGATATTTCTTAAAAGTGTGCCATCTCTTCTGCCCAACTCTTCTGACAAACTTCTCCCTTGTCCTATGAGGAAAAAAATATAATTATTTTCCTGTGACTCAAAATGCCAGATAGCAAGAAATAAGCTGAAAAATCTATTTAATTGAACTGTAGCTCAGTCATTTGTGCAGCCTGTTGACAGGTTGAGTTTCAGGCCCTTAGAAATCTTACTTTTTTTTCTTTCCTGTGATTTTTTTTTAATGAACCCTCAGCACTAAGAATGCAAATAGTCTGAGATATTTAGGCGTGGGATTTAATGACTGCTACCAAGAGAGTTGTAGCTGATATGTCCACTTCCTTCTTCTGTCAAAAGGTTACTATTGTTTTGCATTTGAAAATTAAAATCACTTTCTGATGTATTATCAGCTAGGAATTTTGATAAAGGGAGGTAGAAGAATATTTTGAATTAGAATTGTTTTGACCAGTGTTGCTATAGTAGTTGTTTCTTCTTAAATTTTGTCTTTCTTAAACATGGAAGGAATTCAAATGGGTACCACTTTGAGAAAGCAGAAGGAATATATAGGATATAGACCAGAACTGAAATGTTTTGCTCTTGGATTTTATAAAAGCTTATAATGAATGTATAGAAATGTTGTAGGAGACCTGATGCTCTTTGAATATTTTTCAAATGTGTATGTAAAAGGAGTGCCATAGTCTTACACGATGCCCATTTTCAGTAATGTAGCAGTCTTTAAAACTCTTGGAAAGCATACATGCTTTGTTCTCAGAATTCACTGATTGACAAATCTTATTGCTTTAAATTAGGCTCTTTTATCATTTGGAGGTTGTTGTAAGACAAACAACCTTTTTTTACTGTTAGGAAGATCTTTGAGAGGTCTGGAAACTAATAAATGTCATTGGCGGTATAGGGAGCGTCTAATGTCTTCAGCTGAATAAGATTTGCTATCAGTCATTAATAGGAAGTGGAAGCTGGTGCTAAAAAGACTTTCAAAAGGAAGATGCATCACACTACAGTAATAGATGCATTTAACAAATGGGTTTGATGTTAACTTAAAGAAGAGAAAGATTAAGCTTTCACCAACTTCTATTTACTTATTCAGACTACTTGCTTTTGTTCTCTTTTTTTCCTTTCTGCCTTAATGTGGTAAGAAAGAGAAAATACAGCTTTCTGTGAAAAGTTTCTCAAAACAATAGGTTGGATGTTTATAGTGTAGTAAATAGAAAAGCCTCTCTGATATCCCATCCGCAGTCAATAGGAACATTCCCTTGCTATTTCTGACTTGGTTTTCTGTCCTTTCAAAACACTTAGCAGAGGACCAAGTGTAACTATACAACAGGTGTAGGGAAAGGAGAGAATGTAGTTTATTGGTACCATCACCAGAACCAGGAGCACTGGTTAGTTTGGCTGGTAATGGCATCCTTCAAACTTATGATTCAGGTATCAAGCCTATTCAGGACAAATGAAGACATCTTGCAGGACTGTCTCACTTTCTTTGCATCAGTGTAGCTGAATTTATGCTTATTTTGTGAGTTAGTTAGTCACGTCCTTCCTTTGGTCAAGAAATTTTCCTGATAACCAAAATTGAGACTGGGTGGCTGTTCTGTTTGTCTCAAAAGTATCCTTTATTAGAAGTTGGGTTTGTTCCAATCTTGAAGCTGTGATAGCTGTACATTCTAGTGTGGTTACTACTTAAGGTTAATAGACATTATGTCAACAGACAGAGATCATCTTCCCCTAGCTAGGTCTCTGACTGGATCAAAAGAATGGCATCCTTAGAAAACACCATGCAGGGAATGCTGTAGCTTTGACCTGGATTCTTGTTACGACATGATTAAATAAAATTGTGGCCCGGCATTTTCTTTCATTATCTATTATTCATTCCTCTCATAGCAAAGTCACTTATGTTTATCCGGTTTTTGTCTGTCTTTGGATGGGTGTACAGTTTGGTAAAAGGAGCCCATCTGTACAGAAATTTACAACTTTCTGACTTCTAGCTGTCCTTTCTTGAAAAATCACAGAATCGTAGGAAAGCTTAGGCTGGGAGACACCTCTGGAGATCATCTAGTCCAATCCCTCTGCTCAAAGGAGGGTCAGTTATAGCATGTTGCTCAGGACTGCATGTTGTTGGGTTTTAAAAGCATCAGTACTGACTCAAAGCTTACTGTTACAATAAACATGAAAAAATACGCATTTAAAAATTTACTATTTTAACAGTTTCCACAAACATCTTCAGTTTACTTTGTATGTGTTTGTCTTCTGTTGTTTGACTATGTAGTAATTATAAATTGTAATGAGTATGTTTAAAAACATTCTCAAGATTTTCAAGACTGATCAGACAATTTTGAGTGTTGCTCTGAAACCTTTAGAGACTAACTATTAGCTTGGTAGATCAGCACTTAGTGAAAATCAAAACTCCCTATGGATGTCCCAATCTATGTTGAAAATCTTGGTGTATAATGCAGGGAAAGATATGGAAATAAGCACATAGGCAGGCAGAACAGCATGTAGATTAACTTATCAAAAGTTTTTTGACTGATAAGCTACTATGAGCCCTCAAAATTTTTGCTGACTAGTGAAAATGGGGTTTTTTGGTGATGTTTTGATATGGGACCTGTAGTGGTCTCGTCTTCCATCACTGGTATGCAGACAACAGTTTGTGAAGGACAGATAGGAAACTGAGAGGTGGTTAGTGTGTATTGGTGACCTCCATAAGCCTTACTTATAAACTCTTGTCAAATATTTCTGTCCATTTCTTACTTGAAAATAAACTACTGTCTTAGTTTTAATGTATCAAAAACTTTAAATTATTAAATATACCATGAATTATGATATCATGGCCAGTCAAGCTTTGTTGTTTGTGTCATGTCTTTCAGTTTGAGAACACTTTATAAGTACTGTATACTGCTCATGGACAAAACTCCAGGGGTTTTTCTGTAGAATAGATAATTGTAAAGAGTAAGGCTCATGCTATATGCACCGGATAGTAAAAAGTGGTGTAACAAATATTTTTAGCGTTTTGCTTAGATTAGGTAGTTTGCCAGTCTGATCTTTCCTATGCCATATATTAATGAAAAGAAGGTAGATGCAGTTGTTTAGATTATTAAATAGAGAAGTGACTGCCTAAAGCCTGACAAATGTACTGTAGCACTAATTAGTTGTTTTTAAGCATATATCTTTCTACATTGAAGGCCAGGATTTTACCTGGATACTTATGCACCCAGGTGTGACATTTTACAGCTATTCACGGTCTGTAACAGCCCTGTATTTACTAAAATCTTCCATAGGTCTCTACTATGTAGTAGAAAATAGCAGGCTTGCTGTCTATGCTGCAGCTGTTTCCATTATCCTAGCATTAGAAACTCTATTTCTCTTATTAGAAAGACTCAAATGTTAAGTGACATGAAGTACTTCATGTCTTATTCCTGCCTTTAGAGATTGATATAAACAGATGCATATTGGTTTGTTTGTGAGCAGAATTGTAAACTGAATTTCAGTCTAGGTGAGATTTGAAGATTGATCGAAGACAGTGCATTAATGCTCACACAACCTGCATGAAATGCTGTACCTGCTTGCTATCACTGGTACCTTGTGAGGGGTGACACTTCATCAGCATTCAAAGAGTTTACAGTTTTCTACTGCAGTAAAAGCTTTCTGATAATACAAACATACTTCTAGATTTTAAATTAAATAATTTCTCTTTTTGTCCCTGAAATATATTTATTTTAATGATGTATAAAAAATAAATACATTTAGTGTACCTAGGTCTTTCCCATTGGCATTACATACTCTTGGTTAGAAGGATACTTAAAAATGCTTTTCAGGTATTCTAATAAGATGGTAGCAGTATCAGCCGTAGTGTTAAAATTAGTAATTTTAAATAAGTAATTTCTATAACTTAAGGAATTTTGGCTTGGCTGTTAAATGCTGAAGACAGGTGAGGACCATTGTGTGTGCCAAGCAGTCTCCCCAAAAGGGCCCAGTGGTTTGGCTGACAGCTGAGATAACCTACTTCAGCTGGAAAGTGGGACAGAGTTCAGTCGTGCAGATCATTTCTCACACTGAGTTATTGACTGTATTTGCCTTCTCTGAGAAATTTCACATTAAACAGAATCGAGTGTGTTTGGAATGTCTGAGACCCATTTATCAAATCAGAAAAGTACCTGAGGTCTCGAAGTTTTGTTTAATATTGAGAGATAAAGTGGTAGCCATATCATTTCAGTACTAGATTTCCCATATTCATTTTGATTTCCATTCTTCAACTGCAGGAAACAATCTAATGTCTACTAGAAAGAATCATAATTGCTTTTCATTATTTGCAAAATTAGAAGTGTATTCAGCAGTATGGGTCACAGTTTCTCAATCGTGTTCTTTGATTCTTCAGTTGAATGCTTCATAGTTTTTTAACATGAACTATTTAAATCTTACTAATTAATGCATTTATTTGCTGTGCTATACCAACTTATCTGTTTACTGTTTTCATAGGCATTCTTCAAGTCTACCCATTTCTGTTTTCTGGAGACTGAAATAACTGAACATTTTATTTAATTTCCACAGTGCAAGTAAATTACTCTCTCTGTTATACAGTCGTTCATGCTAGGCTTGTCTGACATGGGAAAGCTCCCTGGGAATGCAGAGAGCTTACTTGATCTGCATATGTTTAACGGCTGAAAACACAGAATTTCTTAGTGGCTCACACTCTCCCCTAAACATTGAAGAAATCTGTGTTACTAAGATTTTGATGTTATGGGGATAGAAAGGGACTCTGTTCAGAGGAACACTAATTTGTTTTTCTTTGACTTACCATGTCAAGAAATTATTTTCGGTAGACTTTGTATTTCTTCTGAGAGAAAACTTTTTCCATTGAGTCTGTCCCCATGAGGACGTGAAGTTAGAGGTAAGAATGCTTTCTCTTTTTAGTTTAGGCCAGATAGACTAGGTAGTCCAAAAATAAATGTCTCTACTACTAGAAGCCTATTTTGTTTGTGTTGGTTCTTCAGACAGGATCAAGAGAACAGGAGTGCTTTTATGACTTTCGATATTAGTGTTATATTAGCAGTTAAAGATGCAAGTTCCATTCAGCTAAATGTTGTAACAGCACACAGAAATATATAACTGCAGTAAGTAATCTCTTTCCTCTCCACACTCTCATCTTTACTGTTTTATTTCTTTTCTATGAGATTATGTCTCGGAGTGTAAGACTTGCAATATTGTGAAGCAATTGTAATTGGGACATTGGGGTTTACGGCACTAGGAAAATGAAATAAAAATGATTTGCTGCACAGTTATTAATGTTAGCTATGAAAACCCTCTCCACAGAAGTGTCTCTAAGGCAAGTGGCCATTAATAACGCTGAGTTTCATGATGATTTGAAGAGGCCTTTCTCTTTGCCTGCCAGGGAAGACAGCATGAGGATTAAAGCATAAGTTTCACAGCTTTTCTTCCTCAAATTTTATGCAAACTCCATAATGGATCAATTTGCATATTCCCAAGTTTGCCTGTCTTGTTTAAACTGTGTGGGTTTGTTCTCAAGGTTAACCTTAGTAAATTAGGTTGATTGTTTTAATGTAAGATAGGGATGGGACAAGTCTGTTACTCTGCTTATGCCTCACCTTGATCTCAAGGGCATGGGTTCTTTTTTGAGCAAGCTGACAATTTGGGGTTTTGTTATCTGGTTTATTTTTTACAATTCTGCTAAGCACTAGATGCTGCAGAGAGTTTATGCGGTAACAATCGTCTCTGGAATCCATTTGCTCAGGAGGTGCTACCAAGCTCATAACTGAAGTAAACACCATTGCTCACAACACACTGATGTGTGGGGGCCTGCAATAAGTGTTCAGCTGAAAGCAGTGACATTACAGGAATAAAAATGCAAGTTAAAATTGAGGTTTACCTTCCCTGTCAACTGGGTTGAAGGCAGTCTGCTGCGGGTCTGGAGCTCGTGGCTTGACAGATACCTTTGATTTATGGTGAAGAGCAATCTGATGAAAACCTAGCACAGCCACGTAAGTTTTGATGTGCAGGTAATGTAAGCCTGTGAGCTGAAGGTATGGAGAAGATTTAAGTAGGATTTAGCTGAGCTATATTTACATGAGCCTTTTCAGGATTTGTTATGAATTTTGTCTGTAAAACCTATTTTATTTTATCATCTAGTCTTTCCTTTCTTGTGAGGGCTCCTGAGCTATTTGTTATTTCAGTTTCTCATCCTATTTTCTCACCATAATTGCTTGTAATTGATATTACCATTCTCTCCCAAGACTTCTGAGTCCCATGAAATGATGACCTCTAGAATCTCCTCTTGCTTTGGATTATCTGCATTGAATCAATAAAGGATAGAGCTGCTGTAGTGGAAAGTGCTGCATGAACTGTGCAGGTTTTACCAGCCCTGTCTCAGGATACGTTGTGTGAGGAAAAAAAATACTGGAGGGAGGTAATTTCACCTGAGGGATTGTGAATGTTGCTGGAAGGTGTCTGGCAGCATGAAGCAAGAAGAAACATCGAAGGTACTACAAAGAACAAAATTCACTGATGAGAGTTTTTCCCTGTCACGGATGGCTAGAAATTAAATACAGAATATTTGGATTAAACAGCACAGCTCTTTCCAATGGGATATATATAATCAATCATCCCTGGAAAGTGCTATTGATTGGTATCTTAACTAGACTGAATAAAACACTGCTGTGTACTGCAAGATATAATTTTTCATGGTAGACGAATTCACTAATGACTCAATAGATAGCTTTTCTTCCTAGCTATTGTTCACTTAAAATGCAGACCTAGAAAGTAAATTTTTCACAGAGGATTAATTTGGGTAAAAGAGAAAGCAAGACTTGCTTTTTTTCCCCCAGCTTGACTGCTGGGCTGTGTAACAGCTCACTCTTTGTAGAACTGTATTAGTAGGGGTTTAAAATATACAGTATTTTGTATGTGAACAAACAATATCCAGCTCTTTGGTAAAGATCTTGCTACTATCCTTTGTTTTGGTGGGGGTTTTTTTGTTATGTTTTCATAGATACAGCAGTGATTTTATCCACATCCCTGATTTTTAGGGACTACTTTTTTCCACAATAAAGCTGTGCTTATGGTTGTTTTATGCTAATGCAGGATGTACCCGTACTTTCTAGAAACTTCTCCTTATCTTTAAATGCATTTAAAGATTTTTCTAGTGACACCCATTATTTGGTTTTTACCTGTTGTCTATCCTACTGTATTTCAGTTGACAAATGTAGCTGTCATCATTTATTATTATAATTTTTGTCTTCCTAATTTGGTATGTAATGTATGTCTATATTTTGTTGCAGTATGTGCAGATCCAAATAGCTTGTATTTCATCTTGAACATTTTCCCTTCACAGAATACCTTTCTACAATTTATATTTACTCGAGGGGGTGCGTGTGTGTGTGTGTATTGTTTTGGGCATTATGATTTCCTAGTTAGCCTTCAGTTTTCAGACTGTTGTTATATCTTTGTGATTTTGGATACCAATACTGCCACCAATGGTGGTGTCTACAACCCAGGCAGATGTAATTGAACAAGATGTGGGAGTGCTGTTGATTCTAGTGGTTCATCAGAAATCCCCCTTTCTCCCTCTGAGAGCAGGGATCAGGCAAAGGACTGTTCTGAAGAACACGAGAGCTTCAGGCTTTATCTAGACAAGTCTGTCTTCATTTAAATGCAGGCTGTATTCACTGTAGTCTCATCTGAGCTGGGTACAAAATGTACAATTACATAGCTTTCAAAGGAAACAGGATTTTGTGGGAATACTGAATAATAATTTTTTCTTCCTTCCTCGAAGATCAAAAAGATTACTCTTAATGTTGATTCTGAACATGACAACAAGCAGGAAGGCTGTAAACACAGTAAAAGGGTTCTTCTGAATTTACTTACTAATTTGTTTTTTGGTTTCTTTTATCCTTTTCATGCATGATTCAGAACTGTAGTCACAAACTCAGCTTGAGAACTCAGAAGAAATCACAGCATATTCAGGCTGTAACAGACCTCAGAAAGTCTCTAGTCTGAGTTTCTACTTGAATCAGGGCCAGTTGTGACAAGAGACCGGGTTACTCAGCACTTTATCTGGTTGATAGCCTTAAAAACTTGTAGTTTGGGAGACTGCACAACCTTCCTGAGCAACCTCTTTCACTGCTGGACTGTCTTACGGTGACAATTTTTCCTTATCCCCTCTCAGAATCCAGATAAAAAAAGTCTAGGATTTCAGAAGGAAGAGGAAGTAGGATTCTGTCTCATTTCCTACCTCCATTCTTCTATTTTGTAACCTTTTCCCTCTTTAGTTTCTATTTTAATCTCCTGTCTCCTGCCTCTCTGAGTGTCATTGATGTGATGTATCCATATCCTTTGAATTTTGTCCAAGCACTACTCTTTAAAAAATTGTGAAGATGATGACAAAAGTAACCACAAAAGGAAACTAAGGCAAATAATGCTTTACTAGCAGCATTGTATTTAAAAACATATTGCTTCTTTGATACTCAGAGGCTGGTTGGTACTAATGGTAAACAAAGGAATACTCTGGTGATTTTGTAGTTTCCCTTTTCTGTTTAAGAATAGCATAACATGAGTTAAAAGTGTATTAGAAAGATTATGCTACCAGAATCTACAGTGTAATGAACTTTTTTTTCCCCAGAAATGTTAAAATATGATATTCAATTAAATTCTTCAGTTGGAAAACTCTAAAAACATGCATACAGTTATTTCTGAGGGCTTTTTTTCAATTTTGGTAGGTTAATGATTTTGTAATTTAAGTTTTGGTTAAAATGTATTTTTTTTTCATGTAATATCCCAGACCAGAACCTTGGTTTTGCACCTAGAGGATAGTTTATGAAATTAATAATAAAGATAATGTTTCTTGTTAGAATAATTGTAAAATTAGGAATCAGTGTAATGAAAAATACCAAAGTATGCTGAAGGAGGTTTCAAAAGATGATTACATGGAATTCAGAGGGTTATTTGGATGTTAAAAGATTAAGATCTGCCTCGAAACACTTCAAAAATTGTCTCCATGGATTTTATGTCTAAAATGTAATGAATTTAAAAAACAGTTGTATGGTATAAGGAGAGAGTTCCTCTGGACATAAAGTCAATATGTTGGTATCTCAAGGGAACAATGCTGCAGTCAGTGTTACTACATGCTTTCATCTGTGATGTAGTGAAAGGCTGTACAAGTAAGGTGATATGGCCAACACGGAGGCAGCTCATTGCTATTCACATGGATAAAAACACGTTGAAGCACTAATGCCAGAGTCTCATACGAGTAGAGGCAGGCAGAAAACACATAAATTACCTTGCACTGGTCAGATATATTAAGAAAATACCCAACTATTTTGACTTACGGATTCCTCATTTGGAGACTGGGAGAATGATATTAGCAGATTTTGTCAGTTTAGTGACAGCATATTCTATTCAAAAGGGGAATCTAAAGCAAATACAGTTCTTCAGCTGTTTTGAAAAAGGTAGGAAAAATGTGGAAAAAACGTCCACTGACATGGTGATTTGCCTTCAACCAGAGTAGTGTTCAATTCTAATGTCACAATTAAAACTGAAGCAGTGTAGATTAGTGAATCTAAACTGTTCTGGGTCAGAAATCAAGCTAAAATGGTTGCTTACAGTTTTATTGTTAAACCAATATGAAATGATAGAGAAGCCAAGAACTAACTGGAAACTGAAAGGCAGTCTCATTACCCAAAACTTGAAATTCAGAGATTATCCAGAAATCTAAAAAAAATATTGGAAACCAGTTCATTGAATCTCATTCACATCTGGGAATACCTTGAATTTCTTGCAACAAGTGATTGAAAGAATTAAAAGATTTTAGAAGTCCTTCAAAACAAATCAGCTCCCAGGTGATTTAATACAATTTAATACACTGCGGAAATCATTGTATCTGGTTTTGTAAAGGGCAAATGTAGTAAGTTACCTGCAGTGTTCCTCATAGTGTTGTAAATTATGAATACACGTGCTATATGAATATAATTTTTTCTTTTCAACTTTTTTCTTTCCTGCAAATCTGTCAGCATAAAGAATAGCTACATTCAAGCTCTTTTATCCTGAGCAAAGGCCATTTCTAGGAATGAGTGTTCTTTTCTTGATAATTGTGACCTACAAAAAGTGAATGAGAGCTCCAGGCTTTTTTGGGGGTAATAATATTTAATACATATAAAAATCTTTTTTCTGGCAATGTATAACTTATTAAAATTGGAGTAACCATAGATTTTTCTTGTCATCTGGAATATGCAAATTAAATGCACTGTGGCAGCTAAATTTTAGTTACATAAGTCATCAAAGTTGGAATTGAAGCTTAAATTTTCTAGCTTAGGAAAAAGGAACCAGAAAATTCTGCATCCAAAATGCTGTGCCTATACCTTTTACAAAAACAAAACCAAGCAATAATTGGTTGATGGAAACCAGTGGATGGTTCAGGAAAACTCTCTTATGAGGAAGAGAATGAAAAGTTAAATTTTACTGTGTTTATGTGCAGAGAGAAGGGTACTTCCTCATTTGAGGGAACATGCCAAGCGAATGCCCAAAACTTTTTAAAAATGCTTGTTATTCTCAATTGGAAACTGTATAAATGATACAATTTCTCAATAATATCTAGTTGTTGTGCATTAGGATGTCTTGCTTACTTGTTTGAAGCAAAAACAGAAAATAAAATTTTTTCTTAATATGAGTATAGTTTTGTAATTAAACTTAGAAAATTTTTAATTTCATGAGTCACCTGAGCTAGGCAGCTTTGCAGAAGAATATGAGAGAGATATCTTCAGCTTCACTGCTGCTTAGCATATGAAATATATATATTCATCCTTTTCTCACAATTTTCACACTAAAATTTATGCTCAAGATATCTCAGAGATAACATTGCATGATTGGAAGTGTTCAACATGTTTAAGAAGTAAAAAGCACTGAATTCTAGAATGGCAAAAATTTGCCATCAGAATGCCAGAGTGGTAAGTGGAGAACACGCCTTATCAACACTAGACATACTTAATAAAATCAGAGAGGAGGTGTCAAGATGTTTAAAAGAGAAATCTTTTGTTCAAGGCTGATATTTGTGTGTTTAACCTGTGGATAAACATTTGCTGCTCTGTATTTCTAGTTTTCTAACAGATTGTGCTGTGTTTGCAGTGATTTCTGAGGTTTGAGCTAATATGCTTATCCTCATTGCTATTTTGCAGAAGCCTTGAATAAATTTTAAGAAGTGAAGAAAGTCCCTTTGTACTTTGTTGTACTTTCGGGTTTTGAATAGGCAATGTCTGCTTTTGTTCCCTTGTTAACTGTTTATAATAATTGCAGAGTCTAATCTTCCACTTGTTGAACTCTTGCTTTCTACCTCTCAGTTTACATCTCTTTGCTGTTACTGAAGGTATGTTCAATACTGAAGGTGTGTTTAATGGGTGTTTGTACTAGGTATTTGTGTAGGTCTTGCTGTAATGAAGATCAGCATGTGTAATGAAGTGTGTGGTTTACAGGATACATCATTGTTGCTGATTTTTATGCAGCTATGATCCTTCTTAGTGACTCAATGGTGTTTTCTTGCCAGACCTCAAATCTCTGTTTTCTTGGAGTAGTTGAGAGATTTTGACACCTGAGAAGATAGATACATTGAAATAGTTCAGGTTTCTATCCGTGTTTAATTTCTTGGTACTTTGTTATGCAGTGGAGGAACTTTGTGTTTCATGAGGGACTCCCCATTTCTTTGGTCCTGAGAGCATTAAATGGATTGTTACCTCAATAACTACATCCTCATTTACTAGTAACTAGAGGGTATGTAAGGTGTTTGAAGGAGGAACTTGACAGGAATATTCATGTCAATTTACAAAGGAAGAATAAAAAGCAGCTTTTTTTTTAAGTTGCAGTTTATGGAAACTTTACTTCTGCAACATGTGAGCACCAGTGGCTGCAATGCCAAGTGTGCAGAGCAAGTGAACAATGCGGTTGGGCCTTTTAGAGGGAATGCCCTGTGTACTGTATTCAGCTTCCTATCTTCAACAAGCACAAGATTGAAGAGAAGTCCATCTGCGTTCTTATATTTAATGCCTATTGTTTATACACTGTGAAATACAAAGTGTGGAATCTACTTGTGTTTTTGCTGAAAGATATGCCCTGGTTTAACCCCGGCTGGCATCTCAGCCCCACACAGCCCTTGCTCACTCCCCCTGGTGGGATGGGGGGGAGAACTGGAAGGGTAAAAGTGAGAGAACTCATGGGTTGAGATAAAGACAGTTTAACAGGTAAAGCAGAAGCCACACACACAGGCAAAGCAAAACAAGGAATTCATTCGCCACTTCCCATGGGAACGTATGTGTTCAGCCATTCCCAGGAAAACAGACCTCCATTACATGTAATGGTTTCTTGGAAAGACAAATGCCATCATCTCTGAACATCCTTCCTTCGTCTTCCTCCAGCTTTATATGCTGGGCATGATGCCATATGGTCTGGGACATGACCCTTACTTTGGTCAGCTGGGGTCAGCTGTCCCAGCTGTGTCACCTCCCAACTCCTTGTGCACTCCCAGCCTCCTCACTGGTGGGGTGGAGTGAAATGCAGAAAAGGCTTTGACTCTGTAAGCTCTGTTCAGCAAGAGTTAAAACATCCCTGTGTTATCCACACACTTTTCAGCACCAATCCAAAACACAGCCCCATACCAGCTGCTATGAAGAAAATTAGCTTTGTCCCAGTCAAAACCAACACAAAATATAAGCAAGTAACTTGCAAACTTCTCTTTATTTGTGTGTAGGCTCACTATCCATATTTCACTTGAGTCTCCAGACTTGGAAGATTGGTCCCGGGTATGGTATCAAAATTATATTGAGAGACTGAGAATATGCCAAAGCTGGAAATTTGGAAGCAAAATCACTTGTTTTCCCTATGATATCTTCATGTTTCTGTCTCTTACATGAAATTATTTGGCAAACTCCCAGAACATTTGTTCAAAAGTAATATAGCTGGGTGAAAAACTGTAGCCACCAACATCACATATACCTAAGTGATAGTTATAGCAAAACATAATGGTAAACTAATTTAAAGATATTATATCTTTATTCATTTGCTGCTTTTAGCAGTAGGATCTCACAAAGGCTGCTTTGACTGTGAACATGAATTCCATCAGTAGTGACCATGCCTTTTGTTTATTCCAGGTCTAGTAACTAAGACTGATGCTTTGTTGCAGGTCTGTCAGCTGAATGAAAAAAAAATACTAGTTTTAGAGACTAATTTTTGCCTAGCTGTTCAAACACTGGATTTCAAGATAAGCAAACACCTTGTGCTCAATTTAAGTTAATGGGCAGTCAGTCCTGAGTTTGATTCAGATTCCTACTTTTCCTTCCTGAACTTTTAAAGCTGTTCAGGTCTATTTTTATAAACAAAACCAAAACTCTTTTGACTCCTGTGCTATGCATATTGAGGTATTGACTAGGGCCTTCCAGATGTTAGAACCATTTCTTTGCGCTTGTCTTAACTGAAGGCTTATTGTGGTAATAAATATCTTCATACACACAAAAGATGTTGATGTGCTTTAGTCCCTTAAAATGAAGTAGTTAATTATTTTTGGATGTTGCTGGAGTATTTATTCTGGGCTTTAGATACTTGTGATTTACTTTGGCATATCTAGCCTGATCCCTAGGGCAAGCTGCAGGTTTTTTTTTAGTTTGGGAAAAAAAGCAGTTTGGAATTGCCTAGCTAACTTTGACAGTTATATTTATGGCAGCATAATTGGTTCAGTCATCTTGAGTTTAAAATATAGTATAATGTGACAAACTTACTTAACACATGCTTAGAAAAGGGTATGGGGGAGGTAATTGAAGAAACGCATTGTCATCCTTTGGGACTGAGATACTCATGCAAATCTTGTGGGGAGGGTTGTGTTGATTGCTGGGCTTTGGTGGTGGGGTTTTGGGGGACAGGGTTGTTTGTTTTTTGGGGTTTTGCTTGTGTATGGGTTTTTTGTTTGTTTGGTTGGTTTTTGTTTGTGTTTTTTTTTGTTTTGGTTTTGTTTTGTGTTAGTTTTTACCCTCCTTATATCCTAAAACTATGTAAGAGCCTGTTACATTGCAGTTACCTTGGCCATCTTTCTGGAATACTTGGTTTGTTTTGGTTTTAAAATTGCCTATTCTGAAGGGAGATGGCCAAGTCCCAGCACTAGTGTTAGAGCAAAACACAGTGAAGTGTTGTCCCCTCTCCGGCTGTTGACTCGGATGTGCTGAAAAGCAGTACTTCACAGGAGCTAGCAAGCCCTTTCCTGCTTATGGGGAAGAGAATCTCAGGTACAACTTTTCTTCAGGTTGAAGAACAAAAGTCCACATTTGTCACAGAATCTGTAAGTTTTTCTCCAAAATAACACTTTTATTACAGCCAGAAGATGAGTCTTTGGGGATTTGGGGATGAGTCCTTTGTGGGATTTGTGCCCATAGCAACACGCAGTGGCAGCTGTGAGACTGCAGTGCCACTGCTGCTCAGCCCTCTGCAGTACTGTGTCTCTCGACATACTGACCTAGAATAGTGCCCTAGATCTATTTCAGAGGATTTCTTTAATTTTCCCCTTCTACCTTGTCAGAAACCCCCTCAGGATGTTAAATTGGTTGGTAGTTGCAATGTGATTAATTAGCTACTAATTAGTTTTCTTCTAGAAACATTATTTCTTACTTTTTAAATACTTTTTTCTTTCCTACACTTGTCCTGACACTTTATTTTCCCTGACACATCATAATGTTAATTACTCTTCTTAATTCATCTATTTGTGTAAATATAGATAATTTAGGCCACTGTATTGTTTCCTATTAATTTTTAGCTTTGTAGTAGAACTGTAAACTAACAAGTTCATTGACTATCAAAAGTTACAAACATTTGTGATGGCCCTCCATCCCCAATTTTTTGTTTATTGCAATGCTTTTGTTGTGATAAAGTACAACACTGAGGCTTTTATGCACAGTAATTTGTATAAAGTCACTTCATACTGATGTCTGTAGCTGTCAAATGTGAAATGCTGACTGTATTTTTTTTGACCTGTGCCTAAATAGGAGACATAAATAATGCTTTAAAATTGGAAGGGATGCTGATGGCTAGTCAGAAAGGGCGTTCACCTTTGTAATGGTCAGTGTAATCTAGAAATGATAGCAATCTGCTTCTTGTTTAATGGCTTACATGGAATGATTCTCCTGGTCTTAGTTCCTTGCTCTGAGAACAAATGACCACATCATAAAAAAAACCCCAAACCCAATATTAACACTTCCTGATTTCCTTCGAAGAATGAAGTCTGAGAAGCTAAAAACTGAATGTTTTTTTGTCAGCATCTCTGAATTCAGCACCTCTCCTTTCTTTTAGATTTAATGTTCTTTGTAGTTTTCTTTATGGCAGCGGTTAACCTTCTCTCTGGATATTATCAAAATCCAACTGTGTGAGAGCTGCTAGACTTGTGTTAGCATTATTGTGTGTCACTCCAGAATGATAGCCTTAGAATTTCTTAGGTTATGGTAGACTCATGCAGTGTTTCAGCTGCACTTGCCTAGTGTGGGTTATCTGTACGCTGCCCCTGCATGAAATCGGGGTTGGCACTGAATGTTTACAGTTACTCGTCTAGGTAAATGTCCTATTAAAAGGAAACTAAAAATATTTAAGAATGTATATGTTTCTGAGAGTTCTCCACCTAATTGCTCCATTTCTCACAGGTGAAATATTTCTGCACTTCCTGCCTCAGTTTTCAAACCTCTCTGGTGCTTGCTTTCTTTTACCTACTTTGGAGTCTTTGAAAGCCTCGTTCTTATAAGCTTCCATCTTTCTCCTGCAGAACCTTTCTGCAGCTTCCTCAGATTCCTCAATTTTTCCATTTCCTTTTGCTACTTCTTCCAAATCTCTCCACCTCCACCCACCTGAGACCAAGACTTACAAGAATATGCATTAATAAATGACAAAAATTTTCCCTTTACAATAGTCTTAGTCTGGTTTTCACAGATAGAAGTCATTAAAGTTTAATGATCCTTGATTCCCACTCCCTACCCAAAGGCCCGTTGGCTGACACACATCACCAACTCTTAGCAATAGAGAGGGCACTTGTGATATAACCTGGGCGTGGATAGACAGATACTCTAAACTGTTGCAGTTGATTTGCTATATATGTGAAATCTCATTACATGATGTTATGAAGTTCTGTTCTGACACTCTAAGGAAGATTTGAGTTTGGAAGATTTCCTTACATATAGCTATCTTGATTACAGACATTCAAAAAAATGACTGTATATTGTCAATAAATGTAAGTATAGTACTGGGACTCCTAAAATCTAGAGAACAAAACACAAATATTTGACACAGAGGTTTCACCTCATCACTGTATTGTATCCAGTATAATTTTCCTACCCATGACCTTTTTTTTTTCCCTTTTTCTGTCAAAGCCCTTCAAGTCTACAGTACTGAAGTCTGAAAATGTTGTTTTCAAAACAGGGTGTAAAGAGATAAAAGAACAAAAAAGTGCTGTTTGGCAGGAGTTAGATTACTTCCTTTGTATAATAATCTAGATTAAGATTAATATGCTGTGTTGAATGCGATGTTGGTGCAGTAGCATTTGGCTTTTAACTGATAGTATCATGAGTGCAATGCTTTATTCCCAGGGTGAAATCTGAAACTTTGAGTTGGAAACAAAATCTCTATCTACAATAGTTGTCTATCAGAATATGCCTTTCACATTTAAGAATGTGATTTAGGAACCTCTTATAAGAATTTTACTTAGAGTGAAGAACAAAACAAGACTGTTTCAAGGTTCTGATATCCTAAATACCCAAGTTAATGCATTGAATATAGGCAAGATACAAATTTCACATAATTATTTAACTTACTAAGGTTTAAGTGTTAAGCATATTAAGTACTGAAAGTCATGATTACAGTTTGTAAGATAAGTCAGAAACTTTGCAGATATTTTTCATTCTTGGTGTTTTTTTCTTTGTTTTACCAATAAACATAATTTTCAGGGTGTGATGAACATTAAGATAAATGTGGTTACACAAAGTTTACTTACAAATGTTGCTCACAGAGAAATAACTGTTGTATTATCCTCTTTTTACAAAAACATAATTTAATTGAATTTTGTTCTAAATACTTCTGTGCAAAATTTAGCTTAAATTCTCCTGAGTTGTGAAAGTATGATTTGGGAAAAAAGAAGGTGTTTATAATTATACGTATATTTTGAACTAGGATTGCTAGATGATGTATTTGTTCTTTTTAATACCTTCTAATCATAGCATTTAAGGTAATACTGACCCGATGTAAATCGCTAATTAAGAAAAAATAATTACTGAAGGAATTTTAGATCAATTAAATTAGACATGGTCTAAAAGCACATGATTTGTCACTAAATATGTATTTTTAAAGGTGTGTACATAAATATTTCTCTGTTTACAGAGACAATGGATCCTTTTGTATTTGAGGCTTTGTCAAAATCAAGGGGGGAGGGGAAAGAAGTATCAACTTTGCAAGTAAGGTGATTTGCATACTATTACCCCTTAGTCTTTGCTTTCTGTCAAATTTTAAGCTTGCTGTGACCTACTTTAGAGTCTTATGATGAGATTAGGAATTTCAGTGAATTCTCTGTTGCAGGCCACAGTAGTTTCAGCACTTGTGTTTACATCACTTTTTGTTTTACTGGGAATAATGCACAGTTGTCATCATAAGCCTTTGCTGAATTCCTTGACCCCTTTTCTTCTATTAATTCTTGTTTTTTCTTTATTTTTTTTTGTTGTTGTTTGTGGATTGTTTATTCTTTATTTTTCATGTTTATTGTGTAAGAGAATACTGTCTTGTTTTCATAGTTTTAAGTTTCTCAGTTGTATCAGGCAAAATGTAGCAGCTGCAGGTTTGCATTATCCATCCCAACATCAGCTTTATCTTATTAATTCCATGGCAAACTCAACAGGAAACATTTGTCCAAAATGTTGTAAGTCATTGCCAGAGTATTCTTTTTGTCACCACAGCTATGTCAACATCTCGTAATGTTTTTATTTGTCTCATCTTAGTTATACTAGAAATATGAGAAAAGTAAAACCTGAACCATAGTCTCTCTGACACAGGGATATTTGTGGCTTTATAGCAGAATGTAGTGTCTTGCAGAGACACCAAAGTGACCCTGAAGGACCTCTCTTGGATATCAAAATTAAGATTAGATACCTTTCTGTGGCAGGAATTAATTAGTCTGCTGAAAAACAAATATAGTGTAGTGTAGTATAGTACAGTATGGTATAGTATAACGGAAGTGTTTTATGGTTGGATTCAACCTAAGGGTGCCTTCCAACCTACAATTGTAGTAGTGGCTTTTTTGCCACTAGTGCTGCTGTTTCAAACTGCTTCAGTAGAAATCAGAATATGTAGTTCTACATGGGTCTACATGTTGTATTTTATGAATAATTCATAGTTTTGATAAGCATAAATTACCAGTTCTTGTTCATTAGTAATTTTATAGTTTTAAAAAAGGGAATTAAGTGTCATGGTCTAAATTGCAAAAGATATGCTTCCAAAGTTGTAAGGAAGGTATTTAATAAGAGGGGAGACAAAACTGGAAAGCTTCTTTCTCATTTACTACTACCCTAAATTCGTGAGGCTTGAGATAAAATGCATCTATCTGAATTGTCCCAGTTTTTGTTCTACTATAGTTTGGTTAGCTTTAGTGTTGCTAAAACCAGACACCTTTTCTTTTTCAATAATTTGGAAATAAATCAAATATATTTTAAGAATTATTAAAGGAAAAAATCTACCTCAAACCAGAAAAGTCAGAACACCATTGTCCTTTCACCTAATTCCACTTCCCAGTCCTAGACATACAAGTTTTAAATAGGACTAACACTGATGAAACCAGGTTAACCCTGAATATTTAATGTATATCCCTACTCCTGATGTTCAAAACCTGGGCAAAGCAAGTTGTGAGGTTGAATCATAAAGATGATATTTTAGTCTTGATTTGGCATATATTTGCCCTACATTACAATACTTCCATTGATCAGTTTAGTATTTGTAATGGCAACCAGTCTTCACACTTAATGTCAGGCCCTTTCTGTGTCCTGGGTACTACTGTGCTGCATTTACAAAGGCACAAGTTAAACATCTCTTCAGTTTAATCTTTAATTCTAATGTGTCCATCACTATTTGATCACTCCTATCACTGATTGTTGCTTGCTATATGTCAATGTTGGCAGTTGTTTCAGTCCTTAAAATGTCAAAAGAGGGTAAGGAATTCAAACAGTAAAATAGAAATGATAGAGCAGATGAAAATAAACACATCTAGTTTCATAATCAGTACA
>VZRE01012429.1:35960-54359 GCA_013396775.1 Cephalopterus ornatus | reverse complement strand
GCAGAGTCCATGACTTCCACGTCAACAATATCACATTTAATGAAATACAAAAGCTACCCAAGGCCTACACTGTAATCATGGAATCACCCTTTTTACCACATGTCCTAACTCAACTGAACTATCAAATAATGTCAAGACAATACAACAGTTACCAAATACCAGTTTATATCCATCACTACTGTACATTTCATCCATCTTCTTGAAATTTCCAACAACTTTGTGTCCAAGTTGGATTTATAATTAAACTGATGGTAGGACAAAAAAGTGGTGCCAGTCTCTCTGGAATTTGTTTACATTCATATTTAGACAAATATTCATATAGTAGATGGCTAAAATGAAAAAGTTTGCCCAGTAACTTGAAATGTTGTGCTTCTATCTAGTTATCAGAAACTGGAATATTAGAAGGAAAAAAAACAACAACAACAAAAAAAGATGTTACAAAATGTCTTTTCAAAGCAATTCCTCTCAGCACTCAAGGGAAAGATTACAAGTAATTTATTTTAATTCTCTGGGAATAGAGTGTAATCTAGAAAGCAATTTTTAGTGAGTCTCTTGGCTCACATTAGATGTAGAACAAATGTTATTTTAAATATAATCTGTAACATTTAATTGCAAGTCCCTGTTCTGCCAGATATTTAACCTTTTTTTTACAATTATTAGCATTGTCCCTGAAAGGTCTATACAACCTGCAATCTCTTCATTATTCCATTGCCTATCAGTGAAACAACTTCTGATTATTTCTTGTTAAAAGTTACAAAATATTTTACAAGAATATAGTGAAGCAAAGGGGAAATATTACCTAACATTTGAAAATACATTTGAAAAGAGGCTATGTTCAAGAAAATGAAATAGTAAGAAATTCTGTTTTGATAGTATGTCATAATAACATTTGCTAAATTACTTCCTTTCTTTCTCTTTCTCTGTCTTTCTCAGTTGTATTTTATTTTCAATTAATATAAAGGCAGAAAATCTTATTGAATTTTAATATTAAATTTAAGTATTTGTAATCTGGTAATGTCCTCAGGCAGATTCATCATGTAGGCCTATTATCTTCCATTTAAGTAATATATCCTGAAAAATACTGATGCAGGATTTAATTTATACATAGAAAAAGCATTCATTGAGTCCAGAAGGATACTAATAAATCTCAGCTCTCTGAGTGTGGAACCAAAGATTGTCTTATTGATTTCTACTTAACAGAATCAATCATACCTTCAAGAGGTTCCATGCATAGCTGAATATTCAGGAATCCTGACTGTCAAATTCAGCTGTGTATATTAATATCTTTTCTTTAAAGTGATGATACTAAAAATACTAAAAGGATTCTGGATTGCTGATGTTACATTTAATTAAAGGATAAACTACAACGCAATGATTTCTGTAGACCAGAAGCTCAGATCAAGTTGGTAAGATCAAATTGAAATGAAAACAGTATCAGAAGTCCTCGCTGCTCACTGTTTCACCTCAGACATAGGTCTTTCACTTCACCTCACTCTTGCTTTGATTACAGCAATATTTAGTAATTTGCTGAATAATTAATAATTTTAAGCAGTGCACTGGAGACATCTGGAAACTCTGTATATCACCTCTGCCTCTTTACAGCGTGTCTCCTTCCTGTTCTTGGGAATATCCACTCGCGTGGAGACTTTGAGTTCTCCCATTCTCCAGAGTTTACCTCTCTCAGGAGAGGACCACTGCTCCACTCACTCCAAGAGAACTGTGCATTGATCCAATATGTGACAGCCAGCAGTGAGCAGGTACATGGCCTCTCTCCCTCCTGCCGAGTTGCACCTTCCAACAAAACACAACATATTGCACAAGAGAAAAGACAGCAAACAAAAGATATGTGATTTGCCACTTTCAATATGAGATGATTTGAATGTATATTAAGATGTTTAAGAGCCTGCATTGAATTTGTCACCAATAGAAATTTGCCTCCTGACAACACTGTCTCTCCTCAAACCTGAAATTGAGAAGTACAAACACTATTTAAAAAGAACTGATCACTGTACTTGCATTAAAGCTATTCTTAATGAAAGATAAAATCTGATCATAACAGGATATGAAGTTAGAATAGATAATGATTTTAGCCTTTGTAACTTTGAAAAACAAATATTCTCAAACTTAGCTTTTAAAAAGGCCCAGGTTCTTAAAATGTAAAAAGGTCACTTGTGTTTCCTTGAGAGCTTATCATAGAATCACAGAATTATCTGTGTCAAGGTCCTGGAGGCACCACCAGGCCTGGCTGCCCCTACCCAATCCCCTCCATCTCGCTCCACCCTGCCCACAGCTCAGGACTCCATGTCAACCCCCAAGAACTGACAGTCCCTGTCCCAGCCATGGTGGGGTCATCAGGGCTGGTCTCCAGCTCCCCTCAGCCCTGTCCTTGCCAGCTGAGCCAGGCCCTCCTGTGGGTGCACATCCCAGCCCAACCTTGACCCATCTCCAGGGAGGTGCCCAGTGCCCGGGTCTGGGGCTGCTCTGATGCCTTCCTCTTGCCTGCCTTCTGGCTAGGGTGGTGAAATGGGCCGTGGCCACCTAACAACACTCCTGGAGCCCCAGCACCAGGGAGCCAATGGCCCTCTCAGTGTCTTGACATCGGTAATGTGCTGGGACACCATTCAGAAAACACAAAAGAAATCATATCTTCTTTTGAGATAAACAAGTTCTAGTAGCTGTAGAATCATAGAATGGTTTAGCTTGAAAAGGACCTAGAAGGTCATTGATTCAAAGCACCACTAAGCCATGCCCCCAGATGCCATATGCACAGATTTTTGGAAGTCTTCCAGGAGTGGTGACTCCACCACTGCCCTGTGACAGTGCTTGGCAATTCTTTCTGTGAAGAAATCTTTCTTAATATCCAATCTAAACCTCCCCTGCTACAACTTGAGGCCATGTCCTCTCATCTTCTGCTGCCTGGGAGAAGACACTGACTCCCACCTTGCTACAAACTCATTTCAGGTAGTTGCAGAGAGCAAGACAGCCCTCTATGAGCCCTGTTTTTTCCAGGCTAAATAACCCCAGCTCTCTCAGCTGCTACTCATCAAACTTCTACTCAAGCACCTTCACCAGCCTTGTTGCCCTTTCTGGACATGCTTGCTCCTGCACCTCAACCTCTTTCTTGTAGTGAGTTTTTTATGTTTTTCTCTTTATTGTGGCCCATTCACATGGACATTGTGCCACTTGAAAATATCATCTCTGAAACACTTTACCTGCAGTGGCATGCACTTCCTTCCGTGTATACTAATTAATACTGAGTCAAGAATGCATCTTTTTGTCACAGCACCATAAACTTCTACAGTTTTCTGCAGTATTGCAAGAACAGTTACTTCCTGAGATATGCAAATATTCAGTCTTTTTGATGAAATATATGTAGTACTGCAAGGTTAAGTTGAAGATGAACACTTCTGGTTACAAGGTTCCATAACCTATTATGCTTCTCTTTTTAAGGAAATGTAAGAAAATACACTTAATTTGTGCTTATCTGCTGGAAATGTAAATATATACACTACACATGCCTATAATGATAATCCCTTCAATTTAGTGTTCAAGGAAAGGCATCAGTACTTCCAGAAGTGAAATTTATGAGACAATAAGAATAACCTTCCACACTTCAGAAAAAGACTATATTTTTCACTGAATTTGGCAATCCTTTCTTAACTTCCCAATGTGTGCACTAAAGAAGTATCTAAAAATAGAATAACATAAAAATGAAATTAGAGCAATAAAAAGTAATAAAATTTTGAATTTGTTCTTCTATAAGGAGAAAACTGTAGTAGTTATGAACTACAATATTATTATTTGTCACTAGTACTTGGAGAATATATAATATGGTTCAACCATACATTTCAAAATTGTACAGGAATTGAAATACCATATACATGTTTGTGCAGTAGATACTAAAATATTTTACCAGCTTTCTAGCCAGTCTTTTCTCAAATCACTGCTATATAACACATAGGTTTCAAAAATATATTTCTGTGTGTGTAAGTATGGTCACAAGCATTTGGTATATTAGAGATTTCATAGTCTGTGGTGATCAGAGTTTGGTACTCTTAAGGAATTCCAGGACAGTGTTCAGAAAAAAACTGTATCTTTTGCATTACATTAGAATTGATGTGACTGCAAATCTCATTCTGGTACAATAGAAATCTTCAGAATGGTACTTTTCTATGAAAAATAAAACTTCCCCCAAAAAATCAGATGATGAAACAGACCTCTTGGGGCAAGTCCAAAGGAGGTCCACCAAAGTTGATTAGAGGGATGGAGCACCTCCCCTGTGAGGAAAGGCTGTGAGAATTGTGTTTGTTCAGCCCGGAAAAGAGAGGTGACCTAATCACAGCCTTCCAGTACCTGAACAGAGTCTACAAGAAATATGGTGAGGCACTATTTACAAGCACACATAATGACAGAACAAGAGGAAATGGCTTCAAACCGAAAGAAGGTTTAGGTTAGATATTAGGAAAAAACTCTTTACTGTGAAGGTGGTGAGGCACTGGAACAGAGAAGCTGTAGATGCCCCATCCATGGAAGTGTTCAAGGCCAGCTTGGATGGGGCTCTGAACAACCTGATCTAGTGAAAGGCATCCCTGTCCATGACAGGGGGTGTGGAACCAGATGATCTTTAAGGTCCCTTCTAACCCAAACCATTCTATGATTCTATGATAACATTTTCTGAAGCTCTAGAGGCCTAGTAATTCCTTGAGTAATGTGTAACCATTATATTCTTTCCCCCTGAAAACACAACTTATTTACCATTTTCACAAATTAGCAACTATTTAAAGAAGAATACAGTCTTTTGTAAATATTCCATACAATCAATTACTATCAATAATTGGATTTTGCTATTGATTCGAAAACAGAGAGATACCTGTGACCATTATAAACACTTAACATTCATAAATGCATTTCATGAATATGACACCGACATCTCTTATTATGGTCTGTAGCCTGACAGCAAGGTGCCTTTCTGGGTTTTTGTTGCAAAATATCTTTCTGAGAAAGGATTATATCTTATGCAAGTACCCTTATAACTGGATTACTGCAGAAAAAAAAACCCACGCTTTTTTTTCCCTGTATTTTCTAGATATTTGCAATAAAATAAAAAATATAAATGGAGCTGTCCCTAAAGAAATAAAGACATGTAATTTCCATCCTGGGTCCAATACCTATTTTAGAAGAGTAAAAATTCAAACACAGTCCTAACTTTTCTACTAGAAGCTGTTCATCATATAACATTTCTGGCTGATTGTTCACCAGCCATGCAGAGAATTAGTTCAGCTGGTCAGGATCAACAATGGTGAAACTAGAGGCTTAAATGTGAAATACTACCAGACTCTGCATTTCACAGAATCACAGAATGGTTACGGCTGGAATGGACCTCTGAAGGTCATTTGGTTCTATTCCCTTGCACAAGCTCTTTCACCTGGAGCAGGTTGTTCAGGAACACGTCTAGGTGGCTTTACAATATTGCCAAGGAAGGAAACTTCACAACTTCTCCAGGTAGCCCTTGCCAGTGCTTGATCAACCTCACAGTGAAAAACTGTTTCCTTATGTTCAGAGAGAACCAACTGTGTTTCTGTTTGTGCCCATTGCTTCTGCTGCTCTCACTGGGGACAACTGAAAACAGTCCCCCATCAACTTCTCATCCAAGGTCCCTCTGGATAACAGCATAAAGTTCTGGTGTATCAGACACTCCTCCCAGTTTTCTCTCATAAAGAATCTTGATGAGTGTATACTCTGCCAGATCATTAATGAGAATGTTGAACAGGACTGGGTGCACTATTGACCATCACTGCATAGAACTATTCCTTCTGTTGCTCCACTGTTTTGTTGAAGTCCTCACAATGTCTTTAATAGAAGTGGCAAAAAACTGTTCAATTTCCCTGACAACTTTATGAAGCATGCCTAGGGTGCTACCCAAGTAAAATAGATATGCACACATATATGTAAAATACATATATCTTTAAATACATTTAGGTTTTATGCAGTGTTTAACACTCTGTTTTGGCCATAGCAGTATGTGGACCTGTAGGCATTCTTTTGCTCTGTGTTCTCTCAGAACAATCTGCAGCATCTCCTTTGTCCTATTCATTGTGAAATATATGTTGCCTAAGGGAGAGCAAAATCTGTCAGAAGAGCCAAATGTAGAAATTAGGAACTGAGGATTCCTAAGTTCGCAGACTGAGAATTCTTGGTTGGGAGGGAAGAGTGAAATTCTCTTAAATACATTATTTGTTCAATATGTAGTGAATTCTGCTAAGATGTTGTCTTATGAACACCTTAAATTGCAGTTATAATGCTGAACACAGATTTAGTGTCAATTAATATATAGTTTGTGTTGGCAGCAGAATGTGAGTTAAAAATTATAATTGCATATAAATCTGAGTTCTATGTTTTAGGTTCTAAGTAATTTGAGTTACTATTATAAACAAGTTTTAAGTAAGGATGCAAAAGAAGCTTCTAGTTGCTAAGATTTACTCGTGTTTCTTTCATGTTGTCTTATTGTACTAGGTTTGAGTGGCCAGATTTTGGTAGTGGGGATGCTACTGGGGTGGCTTCTGTGAGAAACTTCCCCCATGTCTGGTGAAGCCAATGTCAGATGGCTCCAGGATGGACCTGCCACTGACCAAGGCCGAGCCAATCAGGAATGATAGTAACACCTTTGTGATAACATATTTAAGAAGGAAAAAAAAAAGTTATTGGGCAGAAGAAAATTGCAGCCAGAGAAGAGCAGAGTGAGAATGTGATCAGCTCTGCAGACTCCAAGGTGCCTCAGTGGAGAAGGAGAGACAGGAGGTGCTCCAGCTACTGGAGCTGAGGTTCCCCCGCGGCCAGTGGTGCAGACCATGGTGAAGCAACTGTCCTCCAGCAGCCCATGGAGGACCATGGAGATGCAGAGATACATCTGCAGCCCATGGAGGAGATCCACACTGGAGCAGATGGATGCCCAAAGGAGTCTTTGATCCCGTGAGAGGCCCATGCTTGAGCAGGGACCTGCTGACCCACAGAAAAAGGAACAAATGCAGGAGTAGGTTTTCCTGGTAGGACTGGTGGCCCTGTGGGGGACCCTCACTGGAGCAGCCTGTGCTTGTAGGACTGCACCCTGTGCAAAAGTGTCCCACATTGCAGCAATTCATGGAGAACTGTTGCTGTGGAGTGGACTCATGCCGGAGAAGTTTGTGAAGGACTGTCTCCTGTGGGAGGGACCCAAGCAGGGGAGGACTCCTCTCTCTGAGCAGCAGCAGAAACAATCTGAGATCAACCGACCATAACTCCCATTCCTGTCTCCCTTGCCGTTGGGGAGAGAGGAGGTAGAACTTGGAAAGGAAGGAAGGGCGAGGGAAGCTGATTTTTAAGATTTATTTTACTTCTCATTCTCCTGCTCTGATTGTGTTAGTAATAAATTTAATTAATATCTCCACTTTGAGTCTGTTGACGGTAATTGGTGAGTGAGCTCTCCCGGTCTTTGACTCTTTGTTATATTTTCTCTCCTCTGTCCAGTTGCAGAGGGGAGTGAGAGAGTGACTTCGGTGGGTACCTGGTGTCCAGCCAGAGTCAACCCACTACACTAATTTTCTACTTATTTTTTTCCTGATTTCTTTTCTGAAGTAAAAAAAAAAATTGAATGTTCAGTACTTTTTTTTCTTCTGAAACAGTTAACAAATTCCTAACACTTACTAAAATGGATACTCTAAAACATGTCTGATATAATGTCACTGGAAAGTTTACTACATGGATTATATATAGATGTATGTTTCTATTCTCAGTATGCCTCACTCACTCTGCTGACTCCCATCAAATCAGTGAAGTAATGCGT
Organism: Cephalopterus ornatus; assembly: GCA_013396775.1. Classification (NCBI taxonomy): domain Eukaryota; kingdom Metazoa; phylum Chordata; class Aves; order Passeriformes; family Cotingidae; genus Cephalopterus; species Cephalopterus ornatus. The sequence continues at coordinate 46,540 of VZRE01012429.1, read as the reverse complement.
AATACAACAATTATTAATAATATGAAAACTCAATCCTTATGCTTTGTCATCCTGACACCTCATAAAAGCAGTTGACACTTCCATGTGGCACACAGGTTCCCATGAATGCTAAAGAATTTGTTAGCTTGTAGAATATATTCTACCCCATACCTGAGCTTGGCTGCAGTTCAGAGATACTGAGTGATCTCTGTTTCCACTGGAGATTAATCTGTTAGTCTTGCAAGGCTTTGCTCGGCTCACTGGAGCTGCATGAGGTCTGAATAGATTAGAATCACCAGTCCCACATTGATGGAAAATGGTTAATTATATGGAAAACAAAAAGAGATTACTATTGGGTTATTGGATGTCTTTCCTCTGCAGTCTAAACTTTTTGGGGGAATAGAATATTAGAATCATGCAATAAGAGGCAAAATAACCAGAATTATCTTGGTGATCTATCTCTGCACAGGGTTATCTGCATCTTTATTTATTTTATTTTGCATATTTATTTAAGGAAAAAAAAAACAGGGCATGATTTTGTCCAGCTTCATGCTATTTTAACACATGTATATGTGCATCCAATGCATTTTCAAGTCAACAGCTTGTTTTTAAACTGTTTTTCTCTTTTATTAATGTTGTCATCTTCTGATGAATCATCATTGCACCTCTCTTGTTTTCACTATTTTCTCCACGTATATTACTGAACATATTCTCATGCTTCTCAAGGGAAATTGTGCTAGAAATGATGTCTGGTGGGGAAACAGAAGATTAATCTGATAGTGGGTGTTTCTTATTTAGAACATGAAAATTGCTACTACAGTGTCCAACTTCTGTATTTCCATCCTTTATATTTTATTTGTGACTTAGATTTCTTTTTCCCCTTTTTAATGCTTTTTTTGTTTGTGTTAATACTACATCTACTATTTGAACACACTAACTTAGAAATCTGTTTTGTATATTGTACACATTTTAGCCTTTGCAAGTCTACAATTCTTTAGACCTTCGTGAACATTTTATGTTTTATGAACAAAAATTTAATTTTTAAGAAGAATCAAATCAAAACTGCTCAAAATTAGCTTCTGGAAAATTTTACCAGTAAAATATTTCCCCCTGCCAGCCAAATGGTCATACTTTTACTTGGAGAGGTTTCTAAAGGATCCAGGTTATCAAATCTCCTGCTCTCTTGAATATTCAACTTTAATTTTTATAATCTTTTTAACATGAGTAAGAAAATCAGAAAATTCTACCTGCAACACATATTTACCATGTATTACACTGTTGTGTTTGAACATTTCTGAACATATTTTCATTTTATGTAACTCTTCTGAAACACAAATATGACAATATTTATGTAATATTTTCTCAAATAATGATGCATATCTGCTAGAATGAATTATTTTTATTATATTTTTGTTATTTGGAATAGAAAACAAATACTAATAATGCTCTAATAAGCAAAATTTTAGATTTTAGTTTCAATCTGGAAATCCTGATAGAACAGAGAGTTAAACAAGGTGCAAAAAGCTGTAACACAAAACAGCAGATTTTGAAAATAAGGAGTTTAATGCCTGAAAATTTGGACTCAGTTTCTGAAGAGTCACAAAAGAAAATGATTTGCTGTGGAAGTAAGCATTTCTGATGTGCACAAGCATTACAAATTCGGAATTTAACATGGAAGATCTAATTCACTGTGAGCAAGTAGAAGAACGTGCACATGAAAGTTTCATTTAACTGTTAATATCTCTTTGGGGTGGAGTATGTGGCAATAAACTCACTAATTGTGCAATACGATATGTGCCTGATGTCTCTCAATATGATGTGATGTGTCTCCATATGCTTTCCAACAGCAGCCATTCCTTCTCTCTTGACACAGTTTCCTCATGTGGTTCTATGAATAGTTAAACTATAAAGGTGCAAATAAGAGATGATGCTTATAATTTTAAAGTGTGTCTGATGGTTATTCTTGGACCTTATTTTGCAGTTACATTATTTTTGAGTGATATTTTTGATTTATTACATTATTTTTGAGTGATAATGATGTGTTCCCATTTTGAACAACCTGCTATATAAATCATTTCACCTGTAGACTTTATGTTATCTCTAACCTGAATATTGATGGATTTAGCTTCTGGAAGTTTCTTGTTAAAATTTCAATAGCAAGTTAAGGGAGATAACCTGCACCCATTTACTTACATATAATGATTTTAACTTCCTGTTGAAGTAAACATTTCCAGCATTTGTGGGCATTCTTATGGACTTTCAGAAAAATATGTGTAATCCAAAGTGCCTTATAAGCCCTGGGTTTGTTATTACTCATAAACATAGCAAGTATTTTAACAGTAACTATGTAAGCTCATTGGTGTAAAAGATTTCACTGACAATATTGACTAGGTCTCCACTAACTGTGATGTTCATTTTGATATCTAGCTTACAAAAAGATGACATTTTGAGGCATCCATGTTAGGGAGTCAAAACTTTCAGGAATCACAGGTTACCAAATGCAGGCATTTACTGACATTTGAGGCCTTATAGTGTATGCAAGACCTGTGGAGGGGAAGAGCACGGCAGACCTATGGGTGACCCCTGTTTTATGGACCAGCACCTTGGAGTCATGAAAAAAATTTTCTGTTATGTCAGATAGTATAGATTTCCATGTTTTAGCCGCTGAATTAAGCTGTAAATTTAGGCAGCTTAATTCTTTTTTTTTACCCTTTTCATTTCCTTCTTTGACCATAAAATATCAAAAAATGAGTGCCAGAATGCCTTTTCAGCACAACAAATAGGATGAAGAAGTGACTCTGGAACATACAGATGGAGTGATAGATGAAGACCAAATAATAAGATCAAGAGTTGAGCTCCTGGCAGATAACATTGCTCATGTGGTTTGCTCCTTGGTTCCATTTTGAACAGCTCCAAAGCATTATATCCAAGCAAATTTTCCTATAAATAGGTTTGTAATTAGGCCACTACCAATAACAACAGCAAAGGAAAACCATTTTTACCCAAGATAATTATTTCCTAGCATTTTGAAATGTGATGGTCAAGGTATCCTTCATATTTCTCTCTATTCTCTTTCCCAGGGAGATTCTGGCAATTGATGTGAAAATATATTATTGTGAAGACGGACAGTAGTTATCAAATAATTAACATTTTACTTGAGAATAGCACATGCAGGGTTTAAAAATACTAAATTTTAGCTATCTGCCTGAGAAGCTCTATGTCAGATCTTTCCTTGGAAAATACCAGCCTACATGAATCTAGGAATGACAGCAAGGAAAAGACTTCCCTATTCATGATTGATTTTATTCATTCTGACCCAGAACGGGCTCAGGTATGACAGCTTTTAGCACTTAGCTTGTTATTTCATTAAATTTTCTAGTTTCTCATAGTCAGAAGAAGAGATAACATAATGCTGAAAGAACAAAATACTAAAGACAGAAACCATGTGTCTCAATCCCCAAGAAGATCCAGGAGAAGATAGAAAGGAAGAGAGAATTAGGTACATGAATCTGATGATGAACCAAGGCCAGAGAGAAAAAGTATCCTGAGGCAAAAAGCTTGAAACAAAAAGGTAGAAAAGCTGAGTGGAACAAGAATTAGATGGACAGCTAAGTCAAAATATATGCTATGAGTAGGTCAGTGAGGTGTCAAGTATATTTTACTGGAGCGTGCACAAGGAAAAGAAGCTGAAGGAGCGCACCAGTGTGTGTGTAGAATAGAACAGAAATGTGGAGGTGCAATCTGAGAGAGAAATACAGACTAAATAAAGAAATATTGGTCACTTCAAGAGAAAAAAAAATAAAAGCCTCTGCTTCAATGTCGCACATTGTAGAAAACAACTCTTCCATATTTAAATGTCTACGAAACTCACTTCAGGTATAAATTCCAATGGCACATTAGCTGTTTATCACAAGATGAACTCAACCATTCACCAGGGAACTCAACTCCGGTATCTATATATCATACCTGTGTAGTTTGAAAATCTGAAGTCTTACACATGACTGACAGATATGACAAAAGATATGCAGGGGATGTGTGTTCTCCTGAAACAGCAAGAGCAGACCGAATAGGATACTTCACCATCACTCATTCAGTAGGAGACACCTACAGTTTCAGTCAACTGGATCCTGCTGAAGAGATCCTGCATTCAATTTTAGGATGAGTTAACAGCTCTGCCGTTTCCCTGAAATACGAGTGATGGTGGGGCTCAGCCTTGTGTATGCAGAAATGTCTAGTGATATTGAGACTAGCAAATCCAACCTGGATTCCAGATGCCACTGCAAACAGGTGTAAGCCTTACATGAATATGTCTTGTGAACTGAGATCTCATATAGATTAAGATATTTCAAATCACACTCAAGACCTGTATTTAGGAAATAAAGTCAGGCTCAAAAATTCCACTGTTTTGAACATTTAAAATTAGTTCCAGACACCCCTTTATGTACAGATGAAATTAATTCTATTCCAGATTCCTGAGACTAGTCATACTAGTCATCCTTTAAAACTCTTGTTGCCAAAAGGCACAGTCGGAGCTGGTAGTGAAATCACCATTTTTTATTTTTCTACTCTGATCAGTTAAATCACAGTTCAGTGGTTTGTGATTTTTAAATATGAAAAATCAGATCATGACTCTCAAAATAAATTCTGAAACAGAGGATAGTATCTTTGTGCCTTTGTTTCTCACATGTACAGCGGAGTGAATGGTGCATACTTATCTCACAAGGATGGCACTAACATGAATTCATTAGTGTTTAATGTTGTATATTATAGTAAAGGGGGCATGGAAAAATTCCAGTAGGAATTATTCCTGTATTCTGAATCTGCTTTGAATATTGTGTCATAAATGAGGCATATGTTTATCAGGGAAAGGAAAGGAAATTATTGAGTTGTTGCATTCTAAATAAGCATGGCCTGTTTCACATACAAAGTGATGCTGACAGCTTCTGAAAAAAGCATGTGAGAGGATCTAATTAAAGACCATATGTATATGGAAGGACCAAATTAATGTAACCAGAACTTCAATTGTAACTTTTTTAACTATCGTGAGTGGTTAACTTTCTAACCCATACAAAGAGTCTTTTAACTTGATTTTTTTAAGTATGTAATATTACTTAATTCAAACTGGGTAGCTAATGCAACATACAAGGGAGTGATTGAATAAAGTCTGCTTTAGAAACCCACAGCTATATAGAGCAATCCTGATTGTGTCACAACCCACTCTCCTGCATTATTTTAAATTGTTTAATGCACAAAAATTGCTGAAATTGGTCTTTTTAGATTTTCTTTTGACACTAATGGACTGAAAGACATCTTTTGAAGTTCATGTTTATAGCAAAGTTATCTGCTCTTATCTGTATGGTTCTAAAGCCCTCCTGGAAATCCAAAGCTCTTACAACTTTCTTCAACTCAGCAGACAAGTCCCTTTTATGCACTGAACTTCTTGGTGTTGCAGGATAGTAACATTTTTTGTACAGCTGCCCTTGTCGTCCTCTTCTTACACTGACTCTAAAAATCTCTCAGTCCTGTGGGCACATTTTAAAAGTTGAATAAAAGGCCAGTGTGTAAATTATAAATGCAGTGACCTAAAGGATCGCAGGTTCATTGANATGACCTCTTGAGGCTATGCTTGAGGTGTAAATTATAAAGCTCTCATTGCTTTTTTTTTTTTTTTTTTTTTTTTAATGTAAGGTGATGCCTAGAGGCAGTCTGTCAAGTGTGCCTGCCAGTTTCTAGTATGAATTGTCCAAAATACACACTGGGGCATGTGATGTTTTTTATCTTTAAGAGGAAGTACAATATGGGTGTAGTCACTGTCAGGTAATTCATTGTCTTTGACTAACACCACCTACAAACCCCAAGAGAAATCGAAAATAGATCCAAATACAAATCTAATGCTTTTAAGAAGCACAATGATTAAATGCTTTTACCTCTTTCTAAAGCTAAAATAATAGATAAATCAGTGTCAGAATTATATGAAAAAGGTGTAGAATTCTCGGGATAATTCCCACAATGTGAGCGAGGATAATTCCCACAGTTATTCTCAGGATAATTCCCACAATGTAACTAGTGCACAATAGCAGTATGATGACAAATGGAAGGATGTAATAAAAATCACTAGTCATACATCTTTCGGAAATAACATTATCAAAATACATATAAAATATCTTTTAAAACATAACACTAGAAGTGAGGACTGGGAGAGATCAAAAAAGACAGAATGGAGGCAAGTCAAAATCTCATGACACTACTCATTATCAAAAATGTTAGCTTTTAGAAGATGCTTCTTAATATAGTAAAATAAAAATACTGTGGACCCCACATCAGAAGCTTTAAATGTTTCTTACTAGAAAAGCTTACTTTAAACTCCTGCTCTTTCATTTCTGCAAATAAACAACTGAATGAAAAACAAGGTGTAAATTTTAATATCGATAGGTATGAAGGATTTTCTCCAGCTGTGTAAATTCCTCAGATATGTGTGTGTATACATTCCATTATTCTAAGATAATATGATGGTAAATATTTGCACACTACCTTTGCATTTACAAGCCTCATTTCAGACTGAGACGCTAGGTGGTTAAATATTGCACAAATAGTAAACTCAATACTTTCAAAGGTGATATGTCAAGAAAACTTCAGATAGGAGAAAGATTTTCATTTTGGGACACAACAGCTACTAATTACTGCAATAAAACAAGTGGAACTGATTTATTAATTAAATTAGATACTAAAGAAAGTGTTTGTTCTGAGTGTGTTTTCATTGGCAATGAAAACTAAAATAAAGGAGTTTGAAAAAAAAAATAAAAGGTATGGACCAGAATGGATTTAATTTCAAGCCTACTATGTAAACAAAATGAATTACACTAACTTGTGTTTTGGAACATGCAACAACTAACATAGGCTAATGTGATTAGAATGAACATGGCTATTACAGATAGCAGATAATATTCCACTCATTAAATTTACTGAAAATGGTTATAATTAGGAACAATTCAGGCTTTTTTATAGGCATAATTATGCTAAGCGGATTATTAAATAGATAAACAAAAGCAATACTATGATTTGTTTTTAATGGCATCAACAATGAAAATGTTTTCCATTATAAATTCTTGCTGTTGTTGAACACTTTAGGTATCTCTCAGTTTTCGTTAAAATAGGATCTCTTCTTAGTTATGTTTCTATCATTTCATATCATAATTGTCTTCAACCTTAATGAAGAAAATATTCATTTAATATCTGCTTCTCAATAGTAGCAAGGAGTATGTGCTAGTGAAAAACTACTACAGACTGGGAAGACCAGTTTCCTTATGTCCTTTATTGTCACTGGTGACCGAAATCACTAAAGAGAATTCAAGCAGAATTTTATCTGTTCTACAACTCTTTCTTTTTCATGGTGTTTACTTTAAATAGTGTGCATTCCTCAGTGAATATGAAGAAATCTGGAAAGTTTAGGAAGAAATTAGCATCTCTTATTATCTTCAATGAATGTAAGCAGTGCAATAATCAAAGTAGCATGAAATAGAGAGAGGAAGGTTGAGAGAAAGAATTTCCCTTCTATGCTCATGATGCAACATTTAGCATATACGGTATAAACTCAAGAGGCTTATTATTTTTTAAATAACTAGGTTTTAGCTTATAATTTTTGCATTGCATATCTATTTTTGCATTGCATATATATTGCAACGTTCCAAATGCATACTATTAAAAGTAAACACCACTAGATGAATAAGGAGATAAATTTGTTACGTAGCTGCATACATACAGTGGAACAATTCAGATGACAAATCATACACATGCACATTCCTTTGAAGCTGTGCATTTCTTTCATTGAAAAAAAAATTAAGTAGCTTCTCTATACTTGATTCATGCAATTTTTATTTGGAAGATTGCAGTAAGTTTCTTTTATAATAGATGAAAAATTCTTAATTGTGAGATTATTTCTTCTTACTTTGAGACTTTAGGTTTACATTTCAGGTAACAAAAATATTTAACTAACATGAGATGAAACTACACTGAAATTAAAGACCTTTGTGCAAAGAATTTAACTGCCTATTTTTAATTTTTAATTGTTAAAACAATTTTAATAAGGCTACATCTAAACTGCTAGATAAGTACAGTCTGTGCTATGATAGTCCTGGTAATCCTGGTCTCATAATTATCCAGATCAAATGATCTCTTGTTTTGCACCCTTTTTCTCTCTTTCCTTGGTCTAATTTTTCTTCTGACACATTTAATGTACAATAAGAAAATGCAAGTGGCTTTATGTCTACCATGACGTTTAGAAATGGTCAAGATGAACACCTGGACTACAAAGTGGAAACTTCTCCTCTGTGTCACAGTTCAAACATTAGTGAAGTCTTGTTTCCATTCAGCAACTATTTTGCCTATATCAAACTTCTGTTTAATAAAAAATTCTGTTAATCTGAGAAGATGACACTAATATGAAACACATAGAAGAGACTCTTCAGAATCTTAAAGGAGAAAATGTTGTTTGTGTTCATGGATAGATTGATTGTACTGAAAGTACATTCACCTATTTCTGGGGGGAACAAGGAAATGGCAAATGGTAAACAAAACTACTGTTAAAGGCAGTCTGTATATAAACAATGAAAGAAGAATATCTCTGATGAAGCAATAGAAGTCAAAGGAAGTCTTGATACAGATTTAAATTAGTTTTATATTTAGAAATTAAAATAATTTTAAAGCTTTATTTTTGAAAATGCCTTTCATAGATAACTGATTAAGAATTTTAGTTACTTTTTAAATGCAATTTTAATTTACTACTCTTTTGAGGTTTTTCTTTTTCCTGACTTACTGCATTATTCTAAAATACTTTGAGGTTTATAGTCAATCTATTCAGGTTTTAGCTGACTGTGAGTATAGCAGTTTTCAAACAGATTTTGAAGTGCCCATTACAATCAACATTAAAAAATATTGTGACATTATGATCCAAAGATGAGACATTCTATGTAACAACATCAGTAACTTTTAAATGGGCCAAATGACACATTCTTAGTGACTCATTCAGCTCACCATCTTACAGAAATCTTTATGTTCTCTTTAGCTTGAGAAGTAAGTGAATCACAGGTTTTGCCACATAAGATTATAGATATTTATATAATACAGTCATTTATAAATATTTATTTCTGGAAAAAGAAAGAAAATCTTATCATGAATATGTCTCAGAGAGGTGTTATTTTGGGGAAAAAAGGCCTTGGTCTTTTTTTATCAAAACTAAATAGAGAAAATCAAAAATGTTTCTTGTTCTTTTTCTTCTGTAATTTATGCCAGTGGTGATTAGATCTGAGTCTCCAGTAGTCCTCTTACTTGTGTAAAGTGCAATACCATCATGAGCAAAATCTTCTGAGAAATATTTAAAGTTTGTGCAAAAAAATGTAAAGTCATGCATTATGACAAAAGTATAGTTGCTGAACATAAGGAGAATTGAATGAGAGAAATAACAGGAAAAAAGTTTTAGGAAGGAAGGCTGATAGTGAGAAACAATGTTGAAACCTACAGGTGCCTCCTAGAAGCATAGATAAGTGGGAAGAAGTTCACTTTTGAGTAATTCTGCACCGACTATTTAATTCCAACAAACCCTGCTACTGTTGTTCACTGCAAGGTCAAAATTTCAATACTACATAATGCTGAACATTGGTAGGAATGTTCCAACATGTGAATTGAGGCAATGTTGCCCTTCAAGTGCCTACCTCCACCGTACACCATCACCTTCTGGAGTCCTTAAAGCCAGGCTGGTGCCTTGAGAACACGCAGTATGGAATGAGCTACAAATCAAAGCTGTAGGAATACTGAATAAATTAGGAGAGAGAGAAATGCTCAAGAACAGAGTGGGCTCATGCTTAAAAAGGATTCATGCTTGGATAGAAGTAGGATGTCTCTTCGCCATGAGAAGGACTGTAAACACAGAGACAGGAGGAGAGCCTACATTCGTATTCCTGAAGAAGTGCATATCAAGAAGCTATTCTTGGTCAGCAAGTGAAGATTTTTCAGAGTAGATTGTTGTTAGACACCAGATCAGTTATTATTGGGTCAGAATCAACTTGTGGGGAGTGTGTGTCTGAGTGTGGAGGGGGAATGGATGGGTTGAACTTCACGGAGGTAGGGTGGTGTTGTGTCCCTCATGGTAGTCGCTGGGACCCACATGGGGAAGCCCTGGAGTGGCTGTCAGTCGCCAGCAGCCTGGGAAAACTATAACACACCACACCTCCTGCAGGCCCTCACCCAGCTCAGATTGGCAGGGACAGTGAGGACACTGCCCCTCACCCCAACCTGGAACCCCAGAGTGGCTAGTGGGTCAGAGACCCCACCTGGAGGGGTTGGCCACAGGAACCAGAGCAGATAAAACCAAAGGTGTGTGTTTGCCTCATGTCGCAGCCCTGCCATTGGACTTGTGAGAGCTGGTCTTCTCTAAGGCTTTGGTGGCAGCTATATAATCTGTCTCTCGCTCTTTGTCTTCTTGATCCCTCTGCTTCTCTTTCTTTGCTCCTTTATTGATGCTTAGAGTGGTTTGGCGCTGGTGGGATTGAATCTTGATTTAAGTGTTGTGGAATTGGTTGGATTTTGCCTTAAGTGTTGTTGGTTTA
>VZRE01012429.1:10157-35184 GCA_013396775.1 Cephalopterus ornatus | reverse complement strand
GTCTATCTCGCATTGGCCTTTTTAGCCATCAGCGCGCTTGTAGCAAGTGTGGGTAGAGTCCTTCACAAATCTTCGTTCGCGAAGCCTAGCCATGATGATGAGGATGATGATGAAACTAATAAAGAAATTCCTTGGGAACAATCCTGTGGCTTATTCTCTTGTTGCTATCTTGAGGTATTAAAGAACCCTATATCTATACATTAAATTCCTAGGCAATCCTGTGAGCCAGCAGCTCCTGGGGCCCAGAGTTCTACAATTATCTACACTGTATATCATCCTGTTTAGGTCTTCTCTGAGAGGTTTTCATTTTCAGTTCAAAGGGGTTAAGATTCTATGAGAATCATGACCGAGTTTACCACACTAGTGATTTCAGTGGGATGGCAAAGCTATGTGTTGCATGCCACGGTGTTTGACATAGCAGTGTGTCAGTGATGCTCAGTGATCCAAAGTCTGAGTGTGCAGTGTGGTGGAGGGCTGTGAAAGCCAGAGTCAGTCAAACCTGATATATGAAATGTACATAGTGCTTGAAGGAATAAATAGTACCTAAAACTGCAACCAGATTCAAACTCCAAGGAAGCCAATTGCTACACCCAAAGAGTAAGCCTGTAATGAAGTGGTATACATTATTTTTCAGAATGGAATTTCACTTCAGATCTGATTAATTTCTTTTCAAGATATTGGTATGTTTCAAACACACTGTTTAGCTATGTTTTCTCAAGTCTATTGTTATGTGCTTGCAACTTCTACTCCAGCTCACCTAGCCTGAAGATATTTCAGCTTCAGAATTTTTTTCCTCATTTCCTTTTTTTCTTCGTTCTTATTTTGAAGAATGAACATCTGGCAAATAATATTCAAGTTTTCCATTAGCATTCAGTATAAACGTTATTCCACATTTACACTGAAAAAAAAGTCTCCCCTCCAAACCAGTTAAAACTGGTGAAAATAAGTCACTTATAAGTAACACAGACATGCATAACTAATCTTTTAAAACACAGAATGTGAGAGAATGGAAATAACAGGAGCAACAGTCATACAATCCAGTTTTGAATTTTTGACTCAATGAGAGATTTGAGATTAGCTGAAAAAAACCCTATTAATTTAAAGGAAAAAATAAACCTGTTTGTAAATGCAAGTTATGGAGTCAGTATAACAAATGGATGCTAATTACCAACAACATATTAGTTATTGTGAGACCCAGTCAGTTTGCTATGAGTAAGAGGAAATTACTATAACGTAAAAATTGAACTAATCTTTTGTGCAGTTAAAATATCATCTTCCCTTGAAGGTATCGGATTTGAAAGTATTCTTTTGAGGTAGCTTTCACTTCAATGAAAGAACAATACTGTCTTATTCTTAAACGTAAATACTTAGTATAGAGTAAATTAAGCTAGTTTCTTTAACTCTTTTCCCATACATATCCTCTGAATTTAAATGTCACATTACTTGTTTTGGATTGCATGAACACCCTCAGAAACCCACTATAGTCTCCTCAGCTCAGAGCTGTTAACTTTAGAAGGTGACAGAACTGAGAATAGTTCCAAAACTGTGGTTAATGTGTTCAAACTTGTGCAGAAGTAAACTCAAACTCCTTTAAAATGCTTAGGTATCACAAGACCTGCTTTCTAGAGGTTGACGTGAAAGTGAGTTAATTCACCACATGCTATTATTGAAGTATTGCAATTGCTTCTGGCTTTGTAAATAGATGATGATGATAAAAAAAAAAGGCAAAAAAGCAAAAAAAGAAATCTATCTTTATGCTATACTACATTATAATTATACTGCAAATGAGTTATACCTTTATTCCTATATGGATTTATATAATATTTGTTTTGTAACACAGTCAAACCCAAAGATTTTGGACTCAAAGAACCACAGAATGGCTGAGGTTGAAAGGGACCTTTAGTGATCATTTGGTACAACCACAGTGCTGAAGAATCATAGAATCATAGAATCAGATGGGTTGGAAAGGACCTCTGAGATCATCAAGTCCAACCCTTGATCCACTACTACCAGTTACTAGACCATGGCACTAAGTGCCACATCCAGTCTCTTCTTAAACACCTCCAGGGATGGAGAATCCACCACTTCCCTGGGCAGCCCATTCCAATGCCTGATTACCCTCTCTGTAAAGAATTTCTTCCTAACATCCAACCTAAACCTCCCCTGGCAGAGCTTAAGACCCTTGTCTCACTGCTGGTTGCCCGGGAGAAGAGACCAACCCCCACCTGGCTACAACCTCCTTTCAGGTAGTTGTAGAGAGTGAAGGGACACCTAGATCCAGTTATTCAGGAACATGTCCAGATGGCTTTTTAATATCTCCAAGGAGAGACATTTCACAACCTCACTGTGAAACCTGTGCCAATGCTCAGTCACCACAGAAGTAAAAAAGTGTTTGCTGAGATTCAGAGGGAGCCTCCTGCGTTTCGGTTTGTGTCCATTGCCTCTGGTCCCATCACCGGACACCACTGAAAAAAAGCCTTCTTCTTTACAGCCTCCCTTCAGATATTGAGATACATTGACGACATTCGCCCTGAGCCTTCTCTTTTCTAGACCGAAGAGTCCCAGGTGTCTCAGCCTTTCCTCATAGGAGAGATGCTCCAGTCCCTTGATCATTTTTCATTGGTCTTTCATCGGACTCTCTTCAGCATGTCCGTGTCTCTCTTATACCCAGGAGCCCAGAATTGGACACAGATTCCAGGTGTGGCCTCACCAGTGCTTAATAAAGGGCAAAAATCACTTCCATTTATGTACTGGCAACACCTTCCTTAATGCAGCCCAGGATAACATTTGCTGTCTTTGCTGTGAGAGCACACTATCTTGTTTGTCTTTGAGTCTGGAATAAGTAGTGTCTTTTTCTCTCTCAAAAACCCTTGTAATTCTAATTCTCCATGTCAAGAAACTTATTATTATGGTTTAATTAAAATGGTATTTAAGTGTGGAAGGACTATCTGGTCTAAAAGAGAAACATTATACCAGAGGTTCCTGAAATATTGAGGAAATTGTCTAGAAAGGAGAGAACAGAAACTCGTAAGTTCCAGAAAGAACCATATATAATGCAAGAAACCTTTTCTAATCTTGAAAATTAAAGACATTTCAAAATTCAGAGGGAAAAAAGTGAAGTCCCTTTTTTAAACTGGCATTTTTCTCACAGAGTTGAAGTGGTGGAAGTCTAATCACTCCTCTCCAACTCTCATCTGCATTGTCCTGTTATCATCACTCACATTCATTATACTCTAAAGGCTAAGAATAAGCCATGATGGGACTGAATAAAAGCAGACAGCTTGATATTCAGCTATTGGTTCTATTTCCAGTGATAATGGAACATTCAGCCAAGCCTACAGAGATGGAGAGCAGCTGGCTCAAGATAAGACTAAGATGAGATATCATGATTTAACCCCAGCTGGCAACGTAGCCCCAAGCAGCCACTTGCTCACTCCCAGCAGGGAGAAGGACCAGGAAAAAAAGTAGTAGACCTTGTGGGTTGGTATAGGAACAGTTTAATCATTGAAACAAAGTAAAATATAATATCAATAATATTAATTATAATAATAACACCACAAATAATAATAATAGTAGCAATGAAAACGAAAGAGAGAGAGGAATAAAACCCAAGAAAAACAGTGATGCATAATACAATTGCTCACCACCTGCTGACCAATACCCATCTTGTCCCCAGGCAGTGATCAACTCCTGGTGGTCAACTCCCTCAGTTTACATACTGAGCACAACATTCTGTGGTATGTAATATAACTTTGACTAGTTCAGGTCAACTGTCCCGTCCATGCTCCTCTTCCAGCTTCTTCTGCACCTGCTCAGTGGCAGAGCATGGGAAGCTGCAAAGTCCTTGACTTATGCCTGATGCCCGTCCCCGGACACAGTTGGCCCTCCTGGCTGCCAGGGCACTGTTGACTCATACTTAACTTGCTGTCGACCAGGACCCCCAGGTCCCTTCCACGGCTCTGCTTCCCAACATCTCATTCCTAAGTCTGTACAAACATCTCCAGTTGCCCCATCCCAGGTCCAGAATCTGGCACTTTCCCTTGATAAATTTCATATGGTTGGTGACTGCCAATCTCTATAATTTGTAGAGATCTCTCTGCAGGGCCTCTCTACACTCCAGGGAGTCGACAGTCCTCCCAGTTATACATCAGATACATTTAGTAAGGACTCTACATGTAGACAGATAACATTCATTTCATCATGACAAAGAATTTACTGTCATTTGAGAAGTTGTCCTTGCTACTTTAATTGTCCTACAATTTCTGTTTCAGAAAAACTTGTGCCATACTTAACAGTTCTGTCTGGATGTCTCAGATGCTTTTTTGGCCATGATTGCACAGAACTGGAGATTTTTACATAAGCATGCATTGCTTCAAGTTAGATATAGATAACAGCCTCATTAGATATTGTGTTAAGTTGCTGCCTCAGATATCGGCTTGTGCTGCTTTTAGACTCAATAAACCTGATCAATATGTGTTGCATAATTTTAACTCAATCTCTGTTGGGGTGAGGTTGTCAGTTGTATTTTGTATGTTCTTATTTGTTGCTCTGATCTTGTATAATATCTGATATTCCAGTGAAAGAGAGTTAGCAACTCCACCTCCAGAATAAAGCAAAATGCTAAAGAGCTACAAAAATGCCAGCCAGCTATGAACCGTGTTTTTCTCCTTATTTTGCATATTGAAAAGTAAATTACTTGCTTTATTATCTGAAGAAAGTCCTAACTAAAGCAATCAAAAATGTCCTGAGTTTAGCCAATCTTTTTCTCAACATGAATTTTGGACAGACTGAATGATTACAAGAGTGCTTTTTGAAATGTATTTTAAATTATGAAAATTCTGGAAGACAGCACAATTTCTGAGGTCTTTGGTTGTTACTTTTCTTCCTTTTGTTTTCCTTTAGTTCAATTGATGTAGTTGTACATGAATGAAAATTGTAAAAAAAGGTGTGGGTTTTTTTTAAACATATAATATAATTTTAGTCACCTCAAATAAGTTTCATATACTTCTTCTTCAGAGTCAGTAATCTTATTTGCTGGTGATTAGTTTCTGATTGTCTTCCTATAAATCTTCTATATATGTGTGCATAGTTGCATACATTAAATTATTTAGTGTAATAGTTGGCTATTTGGCACAGACACTTATTAATAGTAAAATAGAACACAAAAACTCATATATTTTAACAGACAGAAAGTCATCAGAATGGCTAAGTTATTTTGACTTTGAGATTCCCTTTAAGGTTCTTGTCATGACATAACCAGTGTTTTCTCATACATTATTATTGTGTCCTCTTTAACATATTTTTTTTTCAGCATAACTTCACTCTATGCTTTTTAGGATCTTCAGTGTCACTAATTAAAGTGAAAAATAAAAATAAAGTTTGTAATATTGAGAAAAATTTCCATTTTAGGGTATCTTTACAGAATAATTGAATCACAGAATAATTAAGATCAGCACGCGTCTCTGAAGGTCATCTAGTCCAACCTCCTTCTCAGAGCAGGATCAATTCTAGCAGGTTACTCATGGCTTTGAAAGTCAGCTTTAAATATCTCCAGGAATGGAAGAAACACGGATGTGGAACAACTTCTCTGAGCATCCTGGTCTATAATTTGGCCACTGTCATTCCAGAAGTTTTTTTCTAATGTTGAAACAGAATTTTCTGTAGGTCAATTTGTGCCCATTGCCTGCATCACTGGGCTTCATTTTCTTTACACCCTCTTTGCAAGTATTTACACACGCTAACAAGATCACTCCTGAGCATTCTCTTCTTCTGGCTAAACAGTTCCAGTTCTCTCAGCCTCTTCTTGTATGACAGATGCTTCAGTCCCTTAACCATCTTCATGGCTTTTCTCTGGACTCATTCTAATATGTTCATGCCTTTCTTGTACTGGTGAACCCTGAACTGGACACATCACTCCAGATGTGGCACTACCAGGGCTGAGTAGAGAGGAAGAATCACATCCTGTGACCTTGGTAGCTTTGTTCTTCCTAATGTAACCCAGGAGATTATTTGCTGCCTTTGTCATCAGGGTGCGTTGCTGGCTCATTGTCAGTTTATTGTCCATCAGGACCTGCAATCCTCCTCTGCCAAGCTGATTTCCAGCCTGTTGGCCCCCAGCCTTTACTGATCCATGACTTAGTTCCTCCCCAGGTGCAAGACTTTTTATTTCCATTTGTTAAAACTAGTAAAATTCCTCTTGGCCCAGTTCTCCAGCTCATCACTGCACATTGAGGCTACACCTCAAGTGCTGCATCCAGTTCTGGGCCCCTCACTTCAAGAAAGACATTGAGGTGTCCAGAGAAAGGTAAAGAAG
The DNA here is from genome assembly GCA_013396775.1 of Cephalopterus ornatus. Classification (NCBI taxonomy): domain Eukaryota; kingdom Metazoa; phylum Chordata; class Aves; order Passeriformes; family Cotingidae; genus Cephalopterus; species Cephalopterus ornatus. The sequence continues at coordinate 28,871 of VZRE01012429.1, read as the reverse complement.
CTGGTGAAGGGTCTAGAGTGTAAGTCTTATGAGTGGCTGATGGAGCTGCAGTTGTTTAGTCTGAAGAAGAGGAGGCTCAGGGGTGACCTCATCACTCTCTACAACTACCTGAAAGGGGGTTGTAGCCAGGTGGGGTTCGAGCTCTTCTCCCAGACAAACTAGCAACAGGGCAAGAGGACACAGCCTCAAGCTGTACCAAGAGAGGTTCAGTCTGGACATTAGGAAGAACTTTGTCATGGAAAAGGTTGTTAAGCATGGGAATAGACTGCCCAGGAAAGTGGGGGAGTCACCATCTCTGAAGAGCGGATGTGGCACTTAGTGCTATGGTCTAGTTCACAAGGTGGTGATCTGTCAAAGGTTGGCCTCCATGAACCTGGAGGTCTTTTCCAGCCTTAAATGGTTCTGTAATTTTGTGAGTAAAGGTTCCTCTGAATATCAGCACAACCATATTGTTAAGGAATGTCAGAAGCAGCCACCACCTCCAGCAGCTTCAGGCTCAGGACCTCAGGACTCTTGTTGGAAAGAAGCTGGATCCTTGTCTAGTGAACCTGTGGACTAAGGCCTTGAACACAACTGCTGCCTTCATTTTCAGGTTAAGCCATGCTGAACATGTAACCAACACACACAACACATACACACACAGAGGACACTGACATGTCTAGCTACATGTTGGACTTCCATCAAGCATTAGTATGGATAGACAAATCCCCTTCCTCCTCTTCATCTGCTCAGGATTGAAGATCAGTAATGCAGGCACTCACAAGCTTGCCCTCACAAGCGCTCACAAGCTCTCTAGGCTCACAAGCACAACAGATGTCTCGAACACCAGTACACCTGTCTGCCCAACACCCCAGCCTGGATCATGGGTCCTCTTAATCACTGCACAGGCCCCCTGTCTGCCAACCGGTCCAGCTTGGTACTCTCTGGAAAAAAACAACACTCACACACTAGCCACACATGCACTCTACATTTGCAAGTCCCCCTGGCACAGCAGGATAGAACCTTGCCCTTCTGATATGCTGTGCTGGACCCAGGCCCCCCACTACTTGCTGGCTATTTCAGCTTGAAGTTTGCTGCCAGATACACACATGTATCCCATGCACATCACTTGTGGGGACGGTACAGACATTTGCCCCCTATCAGCCAGCACCAGGCCCACGGGCTTTTACCCATGGTCCTACCTACTCTAGCTGCAGTAACTGAGCCCCTCACTCATCTCACTCGCCCTGTTTTTTCTCAGTAGCTGAATCTGAGACTCCCACTCACTCCAGTAGCTGATATTACAGTTCAGGGGCACCTACAGTGCTAATAGGTCTCTGTTACTATACCTTCTGTTGTGGCATATATTCACACTCTGTAGTTAGTGCATTCATCACTGGCAATCCTGAACTTTCTTTCCCATTGTTTCAATAAACTGTGTTATCTGTTACTCTGGATTGTGTAAATTTTTATTGAACTAGGCCAGTCCTATAGTATTGACTCGGTAAATTGTACAATTCATGAATCTGGGATCACACAAGTACATATTGAATGGCACCAGAACCTATAGTGTTGAAACTGCAGTATTTGTGAATCTGTTCTCATGGAAGTTCTAATTGAACATGACCAGACTTATAGTGCTGAAGTGGCTATAATCAGAAATTAAGCCCAGCCACACTCAGCCCTTCTGATCTCTGAGGTCTGACTGGAATACAATGGGGTTTATTTTCTGCCAAATTTCTATATCCTTAATGAAACAATGACATGCTCAGGAAAACTTTGGCATCTTCAACTATGGATGCTGAGAACCTACTTATTCCTATTGCTGGCACCACAGGCCTGGGGGCACTTCTTTCCCTGTGTGACTTTCGTTGGTGTTCCACGTGCACTCACACTGGTCTCCCCAGTAGCTAACATTTAGTTCTACAAGCACTCCCACACACACCAGGTAGAGAGTGAGTCTGTTTCGATAAATGCCACAATATATATTTGACCGTTTGCTGAATGTTTTTGTGTGAATATGAATTAAACTGTCTCTACCAATTAGAAAGCTGAAAGAAAAATTAAGACACACAATTTAAAACAGGATTAAAAATTACATTAGGCAAAAAAACCCCAATCAAGCAAAGCCAAAGCCAAACTAACAAAAAACCCCAAATCATCAATTTCAAATATTAGCTACTGTAAAACAATATTTGGGGCTTTTTTTGCTAGAATAGTCAGTCACATATTTTAATGTATTTTGGTATTGAAACAGAAAACTGAATTTTATATACATTTCTTAATTATTTTTACTTTATAGTTTTTAAGGATAGGCTTACACAGAGGTTTATATTTTTACAGAAAAGATTTTACATTATTACAAATCTTGGTATGTATTAATGGATAAGAGACAAAACCATGCTGCTGAGATTTAGTCTTTCTCTGATTTAATCTCATGCTAGTCTAATTTCAAACAGCAGCATTTCTATATAGCCTGAAGTCTTACAAGGATTGATAAAAATGTTTAATTGAGAAAAGATTACAATAGTAAATACTTCATGTGCTGAAGACCTGAACTAAAGATTCTGTATCTGTTAGGGATAATAATAAGGATGAATGAAGCCTTAATACAGATGTACAAAGCCCCCAAAAAGGAATAAGAAGCAAAACCAAAGCAACAAAACAGTAGTATTTTTCTTTAAATGCTAACAATCGATCATTAAAAACACTGAGAAATGAATGAATGCAAATGCATTTCTGCCTTTGATATTAAATGACAAAATAAAACCTTAATGTTGCTCAATGGAACTTCTTATGAGAAAAGGAAAGTGGCTAATAGTTGTGGGTCAGAGTAGATCCAGAATTATGCTAGGTTGCTTTTAGTTAACTTTGCAAATAGTGCCATTTATGTGGAAGAAATATATGAAAACACATGGAATGCCAATTGTATGCAGTATTTATTATGCCTTACTGCATATCAAAATACTATAGATGAGAATAGTTAAGGTAGATTTCCTAGAGGTAATAACAATACGCTGATATACTTCCCTTTTAGCTGTTTGTTCCCTATTTCAGATGCCTCTCTCCTCCAGTCACTGTCTGAAGACTTTTGGGCATTTACCTTAACATCATTATTGATCTTGGAGGTTGTTCCTGTAGTGCTGAATATTGTGGTAGGTATTCAGTACCCAGCACAGTTTTTAAAATCTGCCTCAGGAAGTTCACTGAAAATCCAGTGGACTTAAGCAACTTTGAAAATGTTATCTACCAATATTAAAACATTCCAATTGTATTTGCATGCAAAGTAGGGAATAAAACTGGGGTCTTATAAGTTTACAACAGAGAATTTTGTGAAGATGCAGCTCTAGATGAGTGTTAATATGTTTGGGGAATTTTTCTGCCCTCATATCTTGAGGTGTTTCACTTCTGCTTAGAGTCAAAGATGGAGAATTTTTCTGCTCCTGGTATCAGGCTAGCAAGCCATCAGACCAGAAATTTCAAGTTAACCAAATGTGTTATTTTATACAGAATTCATAGTGTGTACCTCACTCCAAATGGAGTATGCAGGTTAGTTGCCCCCAGAGATTCAATCCACTGGAGTAACACTCAAGGTTGCATCTCATAAGATTTGCTATATCTCCAAATCAGTCAATTGCATATTCAAGGATAATTTAATGGAATTACACTAGCAGTGTTCTTGGCAATGGTGGAATCCCAAGACAGCTGGCTATGGCACCTTTCCTGCTGCTTTTCACTTTGAGGGCAGGGAAGCATTTGGCATGAACATGTTTTGCAGTTATTTGTCATGACTACAAAGTATTTGCTGACATTTCCAAATGAAATACATTATTTTTAGCCCTTAAAACTTACACAGAAAAATGAAACATTACTATGGGGTAAGTAATTTTCAATTTGTTTTACATAAAGAAGGAAAGAAGTAGATGAACATGGAGGATGGAAAATCAAACTATTTCAGAACATAAAGTTTTGACTATGAATATAGGGTGCCATCAGATTAATAAACGTGAAATGAGCATACAACAAGTCCACATTTCTTAGAATCATTTATTTTTACCAAGTTGTAATGTAGCAGAGCAAATACACAGTTTTAAAAATCCGTAAAATCAGAATTCACAAGACAGAGGATAAACGTAGTCATATTAACAGTGAGCAGTTCTGCAGATGAGTAAGCTACAAAAAATCTTAGCACTGATATTATTGTAGAATAGGCTTAGCTGTGAAGAACAGTCATCAAATCAGGTGATTGCAGATTCCGTTCTTCTATGAATATTAAGATCTCAAAGCTACTTCTATTTTGCTATGGCAAACAGGACAGTGAAATTTGCACTTGAATTTGGTGGTTTGGAATCCTTTAAAGTTTACTTAAAGAATAAGACAATCTTTAGGAGAATAATTAAGCCTAATAAGCATCTTTTAATAACTACTGATGCCACCAAAAAAGGAACAAGACCAGACAGTGTGAAATAGTGCTAGGTATTATATCAGATACTATCTAGGAAGTGAGAAAAAAACCTTTAGTAGGCAGGTACAGTACAAGGCTTGGATAAATTTTGGGTTTGATGGTTTTATTTTATGAAGTTAAACCAGGTTTTGTTTATGAAAGTCCAATCTTAATATATTTTTTGACTTAGCTCAATTCTGTCCATATAGCACCTAAATCTGACCTCAGAGTTAACAATTCTCTGACTTATAACTGAAAAAAAAATTGCAAAACACAGAATTGTTTACAAGACTCTCACAACCAAGAAGTTCTGCATCATTTATTCCTCTGCCTTTAAAAATTAATCTTTGCCTGTTAGTGAGCACAGATCACTGTCTGTTGCTGAAATAATAAGGAAAATGTAAGAGCAAATCTTATTTCATTACCCATTCTAAAAAATGTGACTCCGTAGATATTATTTGTCTTTTGACCTTGTCTACAGCTTATGCTAGTTCTGGCAACACTGTGAACTAAAGAGTGCTTTTCCACTTTTAATAGAAACAAGCGGTATCTGGGATAGTTAGGGAAAAGCTTATAATACTTCAAAACATCTCATGTTTGTTTTATGTTAATTTTGAAATCTCTTAAGTTGGACAGTGTTGAATTGTTAATAAGCACTTGTAGTAGGTTTCTGTGGCTGGGTTTTGGTAGTGGGGGTGGGGGAGCTACACAGCTGGCTTCTATTAGAAGCTGCTAGAAGCTTCGCCTGTCTGGTGGAGCCAATGCCAGCTGGTCCAGGACAGACTTTTTGCCTCTGGCCAAGGCCAAGCCAATCAGGAGTAATAGTAATGCCTCTGTGATAATATATTTAAGAACAGAAAGATACTGTGCAGAAAGAATTCCAACCAGGGAGGAGTTGAGTGAGAACACGTGAACAACTATGCAGACACCAAGGTCAGAGCAGAAGGAAGAGCAGAAGGTGCTCCTGGCTCTGGAGCTGAGGCCCCTGCAGCCCATGATGCAGCCCATGGTGGAGCAGCTGTGCCCCTGCAGCCCATGGAGGACCACCGGGCTGCAGAGATCCACCTGCAGCCCATGGAGAAGCCCATGCTGGAGCAGGTGGATGAATGGAGGAGGCTGTGACCCTGTGGGAGGCCCGAGATGGAGCAGAGTCCTGCTGGAGACCTGTAGCCTGTGGAGAGGGAAGCCCATGCTGAAGCAGGTTTTTCCCGAGTAGGACTTGTGGCCCCTGTGGGGGACCCACATCGGTACAGCTCATCCATGAAGGACTGCACTCCATGCAGAAGTGACCCACGTGACAGCAAGTTCTTCTGTGAAGAACTGTTGCCTGAGGGATGAACTCTCACTAGAGAGGTCCATGAAGGGCTTTCTCCCGTGGAAGGGACCCCATGGGAGCAGGAAAAGGATTCCTCTCTCTGAGCAGCAGCAGAAAAAATAACTGACCGTAACCCCCACTTCTTGCTCCCCTGCACCGCTGGGGGGGGAGGAGGGAAAACATGGAAGGAAGGAGGGGTGGGGTGAAGGTGGTTTTAAGATTATTTTTTTTCTCACTCTTTTGCTCTCATCCTGTTAGTAATAAATTTAAGTAATATTCCCACTTTGAGTCTGTTTTGCCTGTGAAGGTAATCAGTAAGTGACCTCTCCCAGCTCTTATCTCAACCCATGAATCCTTAGCTATGTTTTTTTTCCTCCTCTGTCCAGTTGCATAGGGAGAGAGAATGGCTTTGGTTGGTACCTGACATCAGGCCAGGGTCAACCCACTACAGCACTGATATAGCATGTTGTCACTCTATATCTTATTACCCATCTGATCTCAACCAGATCATTTTCTTCTGTACCTCTATTACTGTTTTTAATTTTGTTAATTTGTTCACTTTCTGTCTTTTTATTACCATTGTCTCTTCTTAAAAATTATTATCATAGTGTTTATTCCTATTTATATTCTTGCCTTTTTTTCTCATAAGCCTGCCCAAGCTCAGTAGAAAAGATGGTATGTATGACACAAAGATATACACAAAGATCATAAATTTATCTCAAATCACTAATTAAAGGCTGTAGAACCAGGGAAAATGTGACTAGGTGGTTAAAGAGATCATAACTGTTAAGTAACTGTTAAAGTTTTTCTGTTTCCCTCTTGAAGTTTGTGTAGTAGTTTAATCAAAAATTGCCACTTAATTTTTTCCTCCTCAAATTTTCCCAGAATCTTTAAAAAAAAAAATTAAATCAGTATTCTGGGACTTTTTGCCAGGTTTCTTTCTCACTGTGTTTGCCTCTCTTTTGACTGCTGAATTACACCAGAATGAAAAACATCTAATGTTGTGGTTGTTTTCTCTAACAATTAGTTTCCTTCCTTTTCTTTTCCCCTCCTTCCTTACCTAGTTTTTTATAACACCCTTACTAATAAAATGGAATAAGCAATAAAAAAATGTACAAAGACACTTTCCCCATTTTTTCGACAACACTCATTTTAGTAGCTGTAGCAGCAAGAAAGTTTCTAAAATTATCTCATATACATAAGCAATAAAATTACAAAGATACTGCTTTGCTATCATAAGAAAAATAAAGATCTACGCTGATTACAAAAAGTATGTCTGGAATATTAATGAGCATAATTTTCTTACTAAAAATACATACATACACAATCAAATTATTTTAAGAATCTTTGACATCATTTTGTTTAATGGGACCAGCAGAAAAAATTCAAAGTAATTTTTGGATTTTGATTTATTTATATACTCTTTGCATACTTTTAAGTGAAGAGATAAACTGGCTTACAGACATAGCTGATTCTAGACTATTTTTTCTTTTTTTTTTTTTTTTTCCTTGTTCTTTGAAGAGTTGATTCCAGCTGTGTTTGCCTCAGGTTAGAATGAACTTGACATTGTTTCTGTTAATGTTTTACTTTTATGCTTGTTCTACTCATGACATATGTTAGAAATAAGTTTTATTCATCAGGAAAAAAAAAGAATAAATCTGGTTATTTCACTCCTTGTTTTCATAAGCATCCTTAATAATCTTCCAGAGGATACATTTCCCAGCAGGCCGTACTGCAGTATTGCTTTGATATGCTGTCAGTAACTTTGTGTTTTGATTCTGTTATGTGAAGGAAGCTTCTGAACATACACAGAGTCTCCTTTGATATTACTCTAAGCAACTGAAGGATTTTAAAGGAGCTCAATAACTGGGAAAAAGGGAAAAAAAGGGTGGACGATTCAGTAGCAGTGCTGTTTGTGTAGAAAAGAAAGAGGTACATGGGTAGCAAAATGATAATAGCACAGAGATTTTTAGTTTAACTTGAGCATCATAAAGGGAATATCATGCTAGTGAGGAAAAAGAAAATGGAAATAAAAAAGAAAAAAGATCTATAAAAAATTAGTGGTCAGATGTCCACAGAAAGATCTGAAAAAGGTACCAGAGAGTACTGCAAAGTCTTGGCACAAGTATAACCAAAAGAAAGAATGAGGAAGAAGGGAATGATATTGTCATTAAAACCAATATAACAGCTTGTACCTCTTGCTAAGAGTTATTGAGAAACATCCTGTTTCTATTCCTTTAATGAAATTTTCTTGAAATAATTAAAATAGTTATTCAGGGTAATTGAATATTGGAAGATTATTCAGAATGATGAAGCAGTTTTGCAAGCGAGAGTTGCAAACCTAGTGAAAGAATTAAAATATCAATTTTTACATATCTGGGAACATATCTGTAAAATAATTAATGAATATGTAAAACTGAGATAAGGATTAACATACTTTGCACAGGAGTCAACTCTCCCGTCCCTTCTGGAGTGCAGCAAGAATAGATGTTGGTTAGCATCTCCCTAGAAATATAAATGTGCTTGTGTAAATATAATTGAGAATATACACATATATGTGGGGTTTTTTTCAAATCTGAGCATTAGAAAGGCTAATTCCATTGAAAGGTCAATTCAGTTCTATCCTTGATTCCAGCAGGGACATTATTTAGTTCCTGATAACCTACCACTGAGCAGCCAAAGTGGTGGTGCACAGAACGCATGTGAAATTGTATATCTGACCTCCAGCTTTCTGTCAACAATAGTGGAATTCTTGTGTGTTATCAAGCTGGCATGCACATTTTGTAAGGTGCTTTCAAAAATCTCTCCCTGAAGAGAAATGCTGAAATCCTCTTTAAGAGAAAGAGACAGACACATTCACGTACACAAAAGGGGAGAAAATTCAAAACATAAATACTAAACAAAGACAACCTGAGTGAATTTCCTGCTGATGGGTAAATACCATTATGCAACATTATGAACTGTATCTGATTCTGCAGTGGAATACCTATAATCAAAAAGCAGAAATCCTTTTATTATCATCCCCAGGAAAGAAGATATGACATGCATTACATTAATAAAAAGGATGAGAAACTTAATCCCAAAATGATTTGCATAAAGTAGTGCAGCATACATGTATGTTACAGCATGTATTGCGTGCAAAGTATTTGATAAGGGAAAGATGACACTAACACAACAACGTAACATGACCAAACAACAACATAACACTAACAGAAAAAATATGAATCTTCATACAAAAAATTCTGAGCAAGAATTTTTGATTATGATATAAATATAATAGACAATTTAATAAAAATATTATTATATTAATGTATTACATACCAATGAGAAATTATGTATATTCTTCCCCCACTTTAGTTATGAAAACTAGTAATTGAGGAGAAACAGTTTTTTGGGGAATGCTGATGGTTACACAGAGATAACATAGACATTTTCTTTCACATTAAAAAGAGAAAAAAATTAAAAAAAAGACATTAACATGTTCCATATCCTGAAGGAAAAAGAGATAAGCGAGTGTTGAATAGATAGCAGAAACACCACATTGGTAAAGCACAGCAGTGATAATTCTCAGAAATGCTTTAGTTTAGTAACAGCAAACAAAGCCATTCACATCTTGTAACCCACTAAGAGATCCCTGAGGATAGTTTAACGTTCAGCTACATCACACAGCAGACATGCATGAACTGGAAGGGTACAGAACCTCAGGCCCTTCTGCTTTTGGATCACAGCTTTCTACCCCACCCCAGCTTGCCCCAGAATAATAGCTGACTGGAATGATAAATGTCATCCTAAAAGGGGAATGATCAAATTTATGAACATACATTTCCATGTCTACTGTTTCTTTGTCGCACAGGAATTTGACCATGAAATATAAAATATTGGCCTTGACATTTGAAATAAATATATTTGTATTTTGAACAACTTTGTCTGATATTATTCCTTCAACAATCTATATCTTAAAAACTTGATTTATTAAAGACTATTGTCTCCCATGATATTTTTTCAATATATTCCATGTTGTAAAAAACCCAAAAAAAAGTGTTTCATTTCTACTACAGATTTAACTTGAAATATGTTGTGTTACCTATAACAATTTAAGAAAAAACAGCTTTTTCTTGTATTTTCACAAAAAATAAATGCAGCAACCACTTAATAATATTAAGCTTATTTTGAGACATACATATTTTCAACAGAAGAGTTCATTAATAATAATAATTAAATTCAGAAATATTGAAAAACAACTATTCAACAACCCTCAAAAAATATTTCTATTCCTTCATCGCTGGGTAAAACATACTCAAGCATCTCTCAAACCACTATCATCTAATGTCTTCCATAGTGAACAAGGTAAAAATACAGGTAATTGTGAAAAACAGAGGAAATGAGAGATGGCAAAGTGTAGACTTCATAAATGGATTCCACACCATGGGCTTTTCATCCTTTTTTTTTTTCTTCTGCGGTTATTTCTAATTAAAGACAACTCTCTCTCTGACAATAAAGCATGAGTTAAGATCTTGAGTTCACATCCTGCCTTCAAGGAAGAGGTTTAACATCAGTGAAATACACTTTAATCACAAGACTATGTTGACTTTCTCATTTAGATACAAATCCTCTCCCCTTAAAGCTCTCCATTATTTCTGATAAGTTTTCTTATAAACTGAATTGTCCATTAAATATTTTACTTCTTTTATTTCTTACTACTTTACTTCAGCTTCTCAACCTCTCACTTCAACTGCACAGAAATTTGCAATCTTCTTCACAAGATGCACAGCATCTCGCTTTCCTTCTTCATTGCTTATATGTGAAACCAATAATCTAATATAGTCTAACTGATATCATAACAGTCTAATCAAAGAATTATTGTAGAAGGTCCAATCACTATAGAAAAGGAAGGAAATTAAAAAAAAAAAAAGCACTGCAGAGACAGTATCAATGATAATAACAGTTGAAATTGCTATCCATACACTTCCCAGTGTCTTCCTTTTTGGCAACATGTTCACCCTTACCTTGCCACTCTCGTTTCTAAAGAGTGTTTTGTTCTAGGGGAAGGAGAACAGTGAGTGTCTGGAGTCCTCTGCAGGGAGAAGTGTAGTGCTGGTTGTGGATGTTACTTCTCCTTGAACACTCTGATGATGATGCTAAGTTCTATCTTATGTTGACTCTGCTTAGGGTCATTTTTGTATTTATTTATACATATTTTAATCACAAATGGTCAATTACTTGTTGTTAGTGAATGCAAACTTGTAAACCAAATTAAAGCAGTTTAGGAATAAGCTATGAGGAAAAGGTAACTAGCTCATCTGAAAAAGTGCTTTTTACTCAGTTACTGATAATGTAACTAATGATGTATTAGCATAACCTAGTCCTTGTTTTGGGTCAATAGTTGCTTAAAAATAATGGTCTATTAAAAACACTTATATGTTTAATCATATATAGAGGTAAAAAGGACTGATAACTTCCTGCTGTTGCCATCTGTTTCTTACAAGACTACACTTATAAAATTATTCAACAACAGTTTACCTTTTGGGTCAAGTGCACTCTAGAACGTATGAAAAGTTGTAGTCTTCATGAAGTCTCACCAGTAACTGCACTTTATGTTAAGATCCAAGCATGGACCATATCCATAAGTTGCCTGATATACATGAGAAGAGAGAGCTAGAGTGCGTTATTGTACGTCTGGGTGTCAGGACGATTTGGAGACCAAGATGCCTGGTAACTATACCAGGACTTTCTAAAGATCACCATGCACAAGAGTCCTCAAATTGCAAATGTTTCTGTCTGTTGCTCTGCTTCCTGAAAAAACTGATGCAGTATCTGAACATGAGTAACATATTTTCTCAGTCAATTACTACTTTTTTTGTTGTTATTGCATACAGTGAATTATTTCTTCATCAATATGGTTTTCCATCATCCAGCCAATTTCAGCTTATTCAAGATACATTCAAAAATATAAATGTAAAGAGAATCTTCTTCACCAGGCTTTCTACAGAAGCAAGAAAAATTAGAATAACATTAACTTCTAGCTCAAATATACAAACCATAAGATAAATTTAATTTCTCAGAAGATCCACTTATATAATCCCTGAGAATAATATAATCATCAGTTGGATTTAATTTTTCAGTTGGAATGAAAAGCAACTGTTTGGATTTATTTATTTATATATTTCTTTTTTAAATTTGCTGTTGTATACCTCTTTAAACACAGATTGAAGTATCCTCTTTATGGCTGGTAATTAACCAGACTTCTTTGAGATCATAACATACTGCTGACAAAACTACAGACATCAGAACAGTTATATTTCCTAAATCGTTTGAAGCATGAATTACTTAGGCTAGTCCTATGCCTTTGGGATTTGGTTTAGCTGACCTTTAGGTATTTCAGTGATTGCATAGGATGCTTCACCATAACAAGCCTTTCAAGATGAAAGAGCAGCTGTTCAGTTTGTCATTTTAATCCCACACTGTGAACTAAAAGATAACTTCAGTAAAAATTATTTTATACCAAACTGTCTTAATAACATGGACCAACGAGTCATTTTGAGGACTAGTAAAACATGATGCAATCATTCATATGAATCTTTAGAGGATATATATTATAGGTCTTTAACCCTTGTATTCCTAAATGCTAAAACATGAGTTATGCCTCATGAACCTTGCAAATAAAAAGCACAATCTTAGTTTTTTTCTTCTTAATGAGTGTTTAATCAAAGTACACTTACTTATTTGTGGAAAGGCATGGGCAAGATTTCTAGTTTGTTTACGATCTGAAATATTTTATCAATGTTAGAAAAATTGATAATCCAATAATTTTGAAATGTGCAACAAATTATTTACATATCTTATTACAGTGAAAACATTGTTAGGGCATAAAAGGAATACACTTATGCAGAACTAAGAGTTTTTACTATCTAAAATTTTAGTAGTATAATCAAAGTATGAAGTTAATATTTTTATTCTGGTTACATTGTTACTAACACTAATATCATAAACTGCATTAGTATTACAGAAAAGCTTCACAAATAATACAATCTGAATTTTTACACATGCATTTCCTGACATCTGTGATGACAATGAGAAACAGTTGGGTCTTTGTGCCTGCAAAATGCTATAAAATGCTGCTGGAGTCTGGGTCAAGTGGGCACTGAGGCTGCAAGCAGCTTCAAAAAAAATTCTTTTGTTTACTGATTTCCTGATAAAGTTTGACTATCTTCACCCATAACATCAGCTTAAAATTACATGATTTACAGTCTCCAGCCAATCGGAGAATTACAAAGAATTTATAATTTTTACTTATTAATTGCATATTTTTCATAGTTTTAGCTGTTACAGCAAATGTCTAATGGTCAGGTCACTCTTATCCAGGTGACTAGTTTAAACTTAATTGCATGAATACATAAGTCAAATAAGCATGATCCATATGTCCTTTTACAGCACATTAAACATGTGCCATGTTGTTAAATTCACTGCATACGAACAGTGTCTGGGATTCAACCCCAAGAAAGAAGATACATTAGAAGGCAGAGAAATAGATAGGGGAACTTATTTCCTAGAGAAAGGAGATGCCATTCTTCAAATATTCTGCATTTTGTCTATGTACAGGCAGGATGGGGTTTGTATTTTACTTAAGGCCAGTTTTGCATAAAATGAAAGCCAGGTCATACAGTAGGAGCTGCAGAACCACCTGAATGTAAGCTTACATGAAAATGTCATCTTCTTAAACCAGAGAAATCCTGGATTTTTTTTCCACCATCATTAGTCACATTCAAGACAGGAATGGAATTGTTTGTCTTTTCCATGGCCTATAATCTTAAAATGCTGCATTGTTTGGTGGAAATTGTGGGTATGAGAAGAACAAAGAAACCTGGTGACTCACTTTTGGTTTTGCTTTGGGATGCCTAAAATATAGAATACTGTTTAAAAAGAAGAATAAATTTTGTTTAAATCTTAATATATTTCTTAGAGGTAATCTGATAATTGATTTATCTAGCTGATAGAAGAACACAAAAATATAGTCATAATTTTGTTCTGAGATGCTGTGTGTTGTGGCACATTACTGAACTAAAGTAATGTGTGAATATGTTTATGTAGTCAATCTGTTTAAAGATTCTAATGACACTTTATATATTGCAAGTCTGAATTATTTTTTTTGCATTATTTTGAGGATTCCCTTCCTTTAAAGTGTGTCCATGCCTCTTTTGCAGTTTTTCACATCCATGCTAGTAATTTGTATCTTCTCGTGAATTGGTATTTAGATATGATCCAAAGGCAACTAACAGGTCTCCAAGAAAATCAGACATTTTGTCAAATAAACTAAAATTTCACAACTGCAAAGTTATTCTGCAGAAAGGGCTGTATACTTCTCACATTATGCTTAATACATTTTTTCTCAGCTAAACTCAAAGAATACCAGATTAGATATTTATATTTTTCTACATTTACCTAGGAAGAGACAAAACGTATCAGGATACTTTAACAATAGTTATGCAGATGGACAATTTTCACTGTCTTAAACAACAATATTTTAACAAAATTTCATTACAGCCTTTGGTTGCAGAAATTTATCATCTCATCTGATCTATGTTACTACTAATGCATATGGTGTACAGAAGGAACATTCAGTTGAACAAAGTGTTCATACAGATCTGTAGCAAAATATTTACTTCAGTTTGCAGAAGATTTCACATCATCACTGTTTCTGGGAAAAGTTAGGAAAACATTCAGTAAAAGAAGGATCTTTAAGATAGATACTGCTTTTCTCTCTCTTTTGTGCTTTTTTTGTTGTTGTTTCTCGCCTCCCCCCACACCCATTCCCCTCCCCCAGCCCTAGTTTAGCTCCTCAGCTGTGAGAGCCTTAACTGGTGCTCTTTTATCATGTAAAATGGACAGATGGATGAGACCTTTTCAGAGATAAGAGCAAGGAAGTTAGCAAGAGAATTGTAATGAAGGGGTATTTCCTTCTATAGATGAATAGACTCAAAATGGCACAGAAACAACGCAACTGATGAATTTATGACATTCAGCTTTCCTGTCCAATCCATATCTGTTGTTCTTATATTGCTACTGGTAATTGAACATGATGATTTATCTTGTATTTCATTATCCAATTAAAATAAAATTGTTTTCTTCATTGTACAAATACTGTTCTAAGGGTATTGGCACACTTGAAGTCAATGTTTTTATTGTGTTGACACATGCTTTTTCATGAACACTTAATGCATATGATGAAATGATTACTTCGCTATTTTTCAGTTCTTTATAAAATAAGAAATTATGTGTAGTGAGTTAGAACATTGAAACAGGCAGAATCAAGATCTCTACAGATAGACTGCTCAAGTATAGTGGAAATCATCTTTCTGGCAGCCACAGTCTCTATGTATTTTAAAAACATTTGTAGTTAGACATTCTCCCTCTTTCACTTCCAGGAAAGAACATATAAGATATTATTGAGCTTATTCACATGGCAACCTCATCTAAAAAAGCAGGCATCTCACTGATTAGTCGTGCTTTCTTCACAGCATTTTGAATAGCAGAGGAAGACTGCTGAGTTCACCCTTTGATTAAAAAAAAAAATCTGCATTTCTTTATATTTATTACAGTTTAGATTTTACACTCTTCTAGCCAATTACTTACTAAAAGTAAACACAAAAACATCTTTTTTCATTAGGCTTATGTTATATAAGTTAGTGCAAGAGAAATGTAAATAATCTTTTTTCCCCCACCCCGATATCTTTTGTTGCACTTAGAAATTGCGCTGCAAAAAGAGTTCAACTATGGTTCCTAGGTAATGTTTTTAGTCTCTTAATTTATTTGAAAGTTGATTTTATATATATATACACAGTAATAATATAATATATATTATATATATATAATCAAACAAACCCTCAAATCTTCACATGTAATCATTAAAACCTTGTTTCAGAATTAGAATAAGCCATGGAAGTAGCTCAAAATTTCTAGAGAATCTGTCCAAGAAGTAATTAAAATAGTACCTGAATAGCTTACCCCTCTAAAGTTTTGTTTTGATTTTTGATTTTGATTTTTGCTTTGATTATACGTGTCCATTTTTTCTCATTCTTGATAGCCTAAATTTCTCTTTTTGGTTAAGAAAAAGGAACAATAACTAAATTGATTCGAGAATCCGCCACTGCACATACAGACACACATGCACTCTGGTAATTATGTGCTTCTATGAGCTATAGTACACCCCAAAAATAGTACACCAGAGGTGGGATTCACCTCACTGAACTCTACTATCCTACAGTAAAGAATCCCCATCTGAGTTGGCAGTTTAGCCTTCCATTTAATTTGGCCTATTTTAGCTATCTATTTTAAGATGAGATGAACTGAGCCAGTTACCTTGAAGAATGTATTAGAGGTACCAGGGAAGAAGACATTCAGCTAAGGCTACGCAACCAAAAATTAGGTAGGGCAAAATTAGGAGCAACTGCCTGAATTACCTTCACAGAGCTAGGATGTTTGTTACATAGGGATGCCTTAGGAAATATCTCATTTAGTTTTACATAAAAAATGGATTAAATATGCCTCTCCCTCTTCCCTTAAAATTTACATTGTAATACATACCTCTGCAGGTTATGTAAATTTGATTAGGACAGCTGAGTTTTCAGTCTGTATTTTGCGCGTTATTTTTCCAGATTTTTTGGTTTTTTTTAATATATGTACTGGGGACAAGTTGCAATCGATGTTTGTTTGTCCAGGGTAACTGGAAAATACAGGAGTTGTTCTGGTATCCCAGAGAAGACTATTCAAGGAGCTCTTTTGCCCTGAATTTTTCATCTCAGGAAGATGTTAAATGTCTCTTCTTTACTTATGTGCACTCAACCCTTCCTCTAGCTCCAACCTTTTAGTTTGCCTTTGATTCATTGCAAAAAGTAAAAAATGTCTAATGTCATGTGCATCTTGCTTGAAGATGCAACATAATCCTCTGTACTCAGCCCAATGTGTTACATTTGACACCTAACACAACAGAATAATGTATATGCTTATTATATGTTTATGAGAGATCTATCCATGATGATGGACTAGTTGAATAACAAACATATATCATCACTTTTGTCTGCCTTCTCTCCTTTTGTTAACTGTAGATGTATTTTGCAGCATTTATGTTAACATCCTACCCAAGAGAACATGAATTTAGCAGAGTATTGATGATTATTATTATTGGTGTTCAGGTAGCACTTATCCTTGGAAAAAATCTCATTTGAGGTGTGGGAGGATTAGTTTCACCTGACTTTAGCTGCTGAAAGGTGGATGACTTTTATACAAGTCATTTAGAGTGGGTTGAATAACCTTCCAAAGGTGCTTATCTTTCTCTACTAACTATACAGAAATATAAAGTGACTTGCATAATCCAGACTTCTACCTTTTAGGTCATTAAAATTTACTTCAAATGAGTTTCACTAAAATTCTGCTCTTAATAAGGCAGAAATTGTTCCTGCTTATGTTTTTCAACTGTTAAACATGATTTTAATGCAACTGCTGAATTAATTAAATTAGGTGATATTTCATTATTATTATTCATTACTCATTATTATCAGCATTTATTGTTATTATAAAATGTAAAAATACATTTGGAAAAGTTTCAGTAGTGCAGACAATGTATACTTAAATAACACTGTGTTGTATGATAGGTAAATCTGATTANTCAGCATTTATTGTTATTATAAAATGTAAAGATACATTTGGAAAAGTTAAAAGGTAAATCTGATTAAAAAAAAAGTATCATTATTAACTGTGTATTTTTATTTATTGGCTAATGTACAGGGATTTCACAGATGATAGAAAAAAATAAAGAAATTTTAACTCTGCAGGGGATTAGCCTTGGCTAACAGCCAAATTCTCACCCAGTTGCTCCTTCTTCTCAGTATATCAGTGGGAGAAAATAGGATAGGAAAGGTAATGTGTCGACATAAAGACAGGGAGATTGCTTAACAATTACCTTCACTGGCAAAACAGAATCAAAATGGGTAAAATACATGTAATTTTTGTGAATTGCAGCATGTTTGGGTAGGGACAAACAAAGGGAAATATATCAATAACACATATCCTCTCTTCCCTTTCCACACTCAACTTCACTCCTCTCCCAATACCTTTCCCAACAGAGGCTGCCCCTGCAGACTGCTGCTGACACCACCTTGACATCTGCATCCAATATGCTGTTTTTTCACTCCCTGGTTTATTTGTTTTCCTCCTTTTATTCTTAGTCTAAGAATAAAGAAGGTCTTCTAGCAAATATGTCCCAATACTTCTATTTTAACATGTAAAGAAATGCAAATAAAATCTTGAAATAAGAGAAATAAAAAATCATTTCATTTCTCCTATTCTACAGTTTCGGTTGAGCACTGTGAATTTTATGTAGATTAATTCTAGTTCCTAATACTGTCTCTGATGTGCATGTTCAGCTTTAGGAGATTCTCAAGTGCTTACAAGGACAGATATATCCTTCTAAGAAGGGATAAAAAAAGTAATAGAGATATTCCTGCATTTATATTCAAGCTTGAGTGGTGTATGGCAGGTTCACTAACAACCAACAGTTTTCTGGATACTATTGCCAAATGAAATGAGAATGTATTTTTACATTCCATGCATGGAAAGCAACATCAGACTGAAATTCTCTTATTCTCTTATTTTGCTCACCTTAGTACTTGTGAGCTGCTGGCTTTACTTTCCATTAGCCTTATGCCTTTTATTTATTTATTGATCTGATGTTATTTGTCATTGTCTTGGTTTAATAAGGCAGAAGGGTTTTGCTAAGGAGGATGAGTTATGAGGAAAAAGACCAAACAAAAAACTCCTCCCTCTAAGCAATTGTAAGTCTGAAATTAAGAGGCTCCAATTGAGAAAGTGTGGAGAAAAGAAAAAATAACAACCCTTTATTAAAAGATCTATTTGTACTGGCAAAACAACAACAACAAAACACAGAGGAAAACAGATCCCACCAAACAATAGTCCTATACCC
>VZRE01012428.1:196261-231207 GCA_013396775.1 Cephalopterus ornatus | reverse complement strand
GAAGAGAAGAGAAGAGAAGAGAAGAGAACGGAAAAGAGAAAAAGAGAAAAGGGAAAAGAGAAAAAGAGAAAGAAAAGAAAAGAAAAGAAAAGAAAAGAAAAGAAAAGAAAAGAAAAGAAAAGAAAAGAAAAGAAAAGAAAAGAAAAGAAAAGAAAAGAAAAGAAAAGAAAAGAAAAGAAAAGAAAAGAAAAGAAAAGAAAAGAAAAGAAAAGAAAAGAAAAAGAAAGAGAAAGAGAAAAAAAAGAAAAATATAAACCCTGCGGTTTCCTAGGGCGCGAGCAGTGCTCCCTGCAACACGGCCCGGGCCCCGCAGCCCTCTGCAGTGGAGCTCTGGTCCGGCCACCCGGGGCCAGAGAGGCCTCGCCAGGACACTGGGTGACACTGGGTGCCGGTTGCTTCCCCGAGGTGCCTGGACTTTGTTCTGCTGAGCCGTCGCCTCACAAACCCGCAGCATAACCAGGGATGAAATTACAAGTCTCTGCGGGAAAGTTTTTGGCCTGTGCACAGAAATAGTTTGTGTCCCCTTGTTAAAATAATAAATAAATTAATTAAAATAGATTAAAAAATAAGGCTCGGAGCTGAACCTTCTTCCTTTGTCTTTGTGTTACACCCACAGCCCATTTGTGAAGAAGCAGAAAACCGGCCCCGGTTTGTGCCGCCCGCAGCTGGGTGGGACGTGCCCAGTTCAGCCCTGCGCGGCCGCCAGTCCCCGCCGGGGGATGCTCCGGCTCCGGCTGTGGCTCTGTCCCGGGCAGGGCGCACCGTCCCCGGCTGCGGCGGGCACCTGCCTCCTCTGCCGGAGAGCATCCGCGGGGCCACGGCCGGGATCTCCCTTCTCTCGCTCATCCGGAGACTTGGAGGCAGAAAACCTTCAAATAAGTGCAAAAGTATTTCCCCGAAACCATTTTTATTTACTCTTACGAAGACGATGCACCCCCCTGTTGCAAAGACACGCACTGTGTACCGGCGCCTACACAAGTGTGCACACACGCACATGTCGCGACTGAGGAACGTTTCCCCGCTTCTCCCGTGACTTGGAGGAGTTAATCCATGCAGACACAACAGGAGCTGTTGTGACGGTAAAGTTCAGCAACTCTACACCGACCCCAGCATTAGCAGGGACTGGGGCGGGATGCTGGAGCTGCTCCTGCACTTTTCACATAGGCAGCTAATTCCCCTAAATTCCCTTGGATTTACACCTCGGCATTTACTCACAACCAGAATAAAGCCACCGCTCTAATTAACTAGGTAATTTCCACTCCAGCTCCCCACCAGATAATCAACTTTTATGGTCTCTCGAAGGCTATTTTCCAGCTGTTGCGGACCAGGAGCCCAGCCGCGCTCACCCCGCACCGCCAAGGCGCCGGGGTCGAGCAAGCTCCGAGTGGGATTTGGGGAGAGAGTCCTTGCCCTCCCGAGCAGGACCGGTCTCCCTGCCTCTTCCCCGTCCTCATCTGCCCGAGGCTTTCGTGCAAGCCGGGAGTCGGGGGCTCATGTCGGCCCCTTCGCGGGGATGGTGCCCCAG
Organism: Cephalopterus ornatus; assembly: GCA_013396775.1. Classification (NCBI taxonomy): domain Eukaryota; kingdom Metazoa; phylum Chordata; class Aves; order Passeriformes; family Cotingidae; genus Cephalopterus; species Cephalopterus ornatus. The sequence goes on along the minus strand of VZRE01012428.1, from coordinate 229,682 downwards.
GGGGGCGGAGGTGGGGTCCACGACAGCCGCCCCCGCAGAGGAGACGGGCAGGGTTGTGGGTCCGCTCGGCTCCTCCCGGTAAAGGTGCTCCTTACCCGAGGGTGCTCCTTACACAGGGGTGTCCCCCCGTCCTGGGCTGCCCCCCTGTCCCTCCCGAGCCACCGGCCTGGGCAAGGGGCTGCCCGCAGTGACGGGGGCATGGCCCGGACACACTGCACACACACTGCATTTCCTCAGCGTTTCCAGAAAAACAAAACAAAACCACCCCCCCCAAGTAAACAACAACAACAACTAAAAAAATCCCACCCAAACCCCAACACAAACAAATAAAAAAATTGCCTTTTATTTTTAATTATTTTTTTTAACACCCAACAAAAAAAACTACAGTTCTCAGCGGGGTGTCCCTGTCAGCCAGGCAGGAGTGATGCCCGCCTGAGCGAGGGCTCAGTCTGGCTGCAGAGTGGACGGGGAGAATGCTCGTTCTCGCCTCTCCTTGCTCTGTGGAAAGTTATTCGGGGAGGACAAACAGCCCCGGGCCCCGTCCTGCCGCGGCGCTCGCAGCTCTGCCGCCCCCACCTGCCCGCGGTGGGACCTCGACACCCTCCCTGTGTCCATCCGCGGCCACCGGGCCTGGACGGGCCCGCAGCTCCTGGAACACGGCGGGGAGGAGCGGGATGTCCGGCGGGGGAAGGCTGGGCCGGGGGGGCGAGGCCTCCACCCCACGCCCCCAGTGCCTGCTGCGTGAGGGGGAACAGAAGTGGGGTGGGCTGGCACGACCCGGGGTGAGCAATTTTCCCTTTCCCTTTCCCTTTCCCTTTCCCTTTCCCTTTCCCTTTCCCTTTCCCTTTCCTTCCCCTCCCCCCCCCCCCCACCTTCCNAAATTTCCTTTCCCTTCATGAAATTTCCTGAAGTTCCCTTTCCCTTTCCCTTTCCTTTCCTTCCCCCCGCCTCCAACCCTCCCTCACTCTGAGCGCCTTCTTAACGGGAGGCCGGTGGGTGGCGGGGCCGTGCCTGCCCGCGGGCATCCCGAGAGGTATTCCCGATGGGAGCGGGTCCGAGAGCTGCAGCCTGGCCAGCCTGACGCCCAGAGCTCGACGCCCGGCTCTGCTCCAGAGCATCGCTCCAATCCCACCCGGGTGACAAGGCGGGGGACAACAAGGACCTGCCCGTTCCGTATGCAGGGCCGCGAGAATAGTAAAATACCGCACTCAGGAACTTCAAAGCCAGGGTGGTGCGGGGCGGCGGCGACAAGGGTGTCACCTCCCTTGCCTTCCTGGCAGGGATTTTTTTACAGGAGGCAAAAAGGGACGGGGACCACCTCCAGCCCACCGGCGCAGTGTCAGGGCCGGGCGGGCTGCGGGAGTGTGCGATGCTGCAGCTCTGAGCTGTTGCTCTCTGTAGGCTGATATCGTCATGTTCTAAAGTTTTTTGTTCTCTACCTTTCTTGGGTATTTATATCCCGGACTGTATTTATCCTGTCTGTCTGGGGCTGCTCCTCTAAGTCACTGTGTAAATCGAAAGGGTTTTTTCCCTCCTTTTCCTCCCCTCCCCAGCTCACCACCTTTTTTTAATTAAAGCTTTTAACTCGCCTGGTGTTTACCGTCTTATGTAAAGTATCTAAACAAACAGACCCGGCCGAATACAAACACCAAAAAGGAGGCGGCCCCCCATTCTTACCCCTTTATTGTCCGAAAAAAAAAGCGCATCTCCCCATGTCATAGCCACAGTTCCAAAAGGAAATTGCTTTTATTTGTAAAGGAGGCTTTAAAAAGCAGTGACATGAAGGGGAAAAGCTCCTTAAGGGAGGAAGGTCACGGGGTTAGGGGTGAGATTAAAGGAGCTATCTTTCCACCTCGCAGGGAAAGCGGCACTGGAGCCTCCCAAAATCTGGGAGAAGAGCTGCCAAAGGGAGGTGGAGGGGGCGGGTGAAGGGAACGATGCTGGGGGCCGGGGCTGGAGGAGGCCACTGGGCTCCAGGCAGTCCCTGGTCCCTCACAGGCACCTTTCAGCTTTCAAAGGGAGCGGATGCCAAGAGGTAAAATCCCTTCAATGCCCTAAACCTCACATTCTCTGTATCATGCAGCAGGAAACATCACAGCGAGGGACGTGGCCCCTCTGGATCTCCAGCTCAGGCGGGCAGTGGGACACAGAGGGCTGTGGGATGCAGAGTGAGAAGTTTGGGGAGCCCTGCTCCCCACTGGGGCTTGGGAAAGGAGGCTGTGCCCCCTCCCCGAGACAGCTGCTGCTGTCTGTTTGTGGGAAGCTGGGCCCAGCGATGGAAAGGAACAGGACCATGCAAGTGATCACCGCCAACCCTCCCTTCCCCTTTTCCGCATCCATCCGTGACGGCTGCAGTTTTTGCTGAATTAAGGTCCCTGGTGAAGGCGAGTCAGCGTGAGGGATGCGAGGGCACTTCCCTTCTCCTCCCCACAAAGGCGGCACCCTGCCTGGCCTCAGGCACGGACAGAAGACGGGAGCTTCGGGGTCAACGCCAACAAAGGTGGCTGCATCCTCCCTGCATGCCCTCTGCCTTCCTGATTCCCTTTCCAGTTCCTCTGCCCCTCTGGGTGGGCACAGACCACTCCCCTCACCTGTCTGAAACCGGGGCTGTGCCCAGCCCGGCCCTGTGCAGTAGCCTGGGGCAATTTCTTCAGGGCAGCACGGAAAGGGAGATGCAGCTCTGTTTTCACCAGGGATGGAAAATGTCTTTTCCACCTCTAAGAGAGATGCAAACAACCCTAAGAGTGATGCAAGCATCGGTATTGCATCTATCTGGGATTTGAGTTCTGGACTGTTCTGTGCTCAGGAGGTCCCCAGTAATATGGGAGGTGCCAGTGGTGAAACTTCCCTTGCTCCTGGGCTGCTACCAGCACAAGTGAGCTGCTGTGACACTTCTCCACAGCCCCAGGAAGATGTCCCGAAGGAAGGACATTTGGAAAGAGTGCCATGGCCATGCTTTCCCCTGGGATGAGGATGGTGAGGGGACCACATCTGCCTGACCCTTTCAGGGTTGCAAGAGTAGCACTGTGCACTTATCCTGAATTCCCAGGATGCAGATACAGGGACATTCCTGCTCGGACTGCACGGGAAGATGCAGGATGTTTTGTGTGTGCAGGGTTTGAGGCAAATGTTAGTGAGTTGGCCGCTTCCTGCTGTGACCCTGAGCAGACAGCTTTGTCCCTCCATGCCTGTACAGAGAGGACTCACGCACCACCTCTCCTAGTCTTTCCCGCAGTCCCAGGGCTCTGCGACATCCAGGTAGTACACAAATATGGTTCTGTGTCTTCTGCTTGGTGTTTTGAGTCCCCAAATCTATTCTCACTTGCTTCTCCAAAGTGCAGCGGCCGCTTTGTTCTCAGTATTTAGAGAGCGTGGGTGAGAATGGATGTGTGAGAGGCTGCTCCTTTCCTAAAATATGTGCATTTCAATTGTCCGAGGGAATTACTGACATTAGCCTGCTTTGTTTCGGGGTTTTATTAGTGTCATTCAGTAAATATCCCCCTGCAACCTGGGTAGCGCGTACCCAGCCGCGCTCACTGGAGATGCCACTTGGCACTCCGCCTGCCGCAACTGCCAGAGCACAGTAAATCCATCCCCCCTCTGGCTCGCGGGCATTGGAACTGCATTAGCTTGTGCAGAGCCGGCTCCTGACCCGCTCTGAGCTTAGTCACAGCTCCCCTGACTTATGGACTTACGTGTCATGAAGCATCTGCAAACTGTGCTGTCCTGGGGGACCTCTCCCAAAGGTGTGGATTCCCCTCACTCAGGCAAACACCAGTGGCTCATGTGGACCGGGAGCTTGTCCTTCCCTTTTCCCTTGCCTTTCTGCATCATTGGTTTTATATAAAACCACAGGATAGACCATAAAGCCTAGCACACACTGAGAATTGACTGGGTATTGTAGATAGACACTGCTTCTATAAATATTTATAGGGGTACAGTCAGCCTTGGTATGGGCAAACACAAATGTAAATAATGTCGCACACTCCTACCGTGCTCTGGATGGTGCTGTGAGCAGGAATAGCAGTTCCTTGTGAAATCAATTTAATGAATCAGTTATAGTAGGAGGGAAATAATCCCAGCAGCGTTATTATGCCTAATAGAAGGACCATTGTGGTGATGGCTGTGTTATCCAGCGAGCCTCTGCCTGGGGACAGGAGAAGGGGCCTGCCCAAGTTTCCCAGAGGATGAAAAAGATGAAGCACCACCAGAGGAGGGATGTGGGTGCAGGTGACAGAAATGAGAAAGAGTGTTGGGTTTTCCTGGCTGGTACACAGAAGAATGTTGAGATGTCAGCTGCGATGGTGGCTGTTGGCACAAGGAGATGCACCCTGGGCAAAAGGGCTTACTTGGTGAGAAGCGGATGACCTGAAATGTATGGGCTTATGTGGGAAGCAATGTTGCATGCCCTCAGCCCCTCTAGGATCAAATACCCTTGAGCATTTGTTTTTTTAAGTGATTTTGTCCCCTAAATATCTGTGCACCCCCAGCTAAGACTGCCAAACCCCCCCAGGACATGGATGTCTTGCATTTTTCACCTCTGCCAGAAAAGGGAAGAGACAAAGTGTTCCAAGATGAAATCTCCATTTCACAATAGGATTCCTCATGTCCTTGGGTGAATGACTTCATCTTTGTTCTTCCATTTCCTGTAGCACAGTGCTCTCTCCTGACCAGGCATCTCTTCCATGCTCCATCCCTGGCACCTCACTGAGTTAGACCAGGAGCCCTACAACACAGTGCAGCCCCTGGTTCCCAGTTTCTACAGCTGATGAACAAAGGTCTTTCCTAAATGGAGACAAAGTAGATCCATATTTGCCGTTTTTTGCTGAGTAAAACCAATAGTGCTGCAAAAGGCCAGTGCAGAGCAAAGTGATTCCTATGTCCTTGAAAAGGCATGTGGATCTCAGGTGCCTCTGGGCTGAAGGATGCTGTGGGTAGCTCATACAGATACAGCAGAGGATGGAGGGAATTTCACTGTTTGTGGGCATGTTCCTGACGTCATTTTCAGCCGGGGGAATCATAGAACCATAGAACTGTTGATGTTGCAAAAGACCTCTGAGATCATCAAGTCCAACTGCTAGCCCAGCACTGCCAAGCCCACCACTAAACCATGTCCCTCAGTGTCACATCTACACATCTTTTAAATCCCTCCAGGGCTGGTGACTCCACCACTTTCCTGGGAAGTCTGTTGCAGTGCCAGACCACCTTTTCACCGGTTACTCACAAGCAGCTCTCCAGGAGTGTGACAGTTCACAGCACTGACACGTGCTGCTGGACAAATGGGTCACGTCGGCGCTGATCTGCCCTCAAGGGGTGGACGGTGCATCAGAGCCAGGTCACATTTCTGGAGGTCTTTCCCAGCTTATAATTTTCTCTTTGGAGCCATGTTTTAGCTAAGTAATTAATCTGCTAGGCTATGTAAGGAAAGTAAAGGCAGAAGAGGCAAGTATATCGACAAAGCAAACTGGATTTTTTTTTTTATTGTAGTGGACATCTCAAGATATTTTTTGAACTGTGCATCAGCTCAAAGAGCAAGGATCATCTTTATCTGGATATGATCTTTGCAGACCATCACCATGCACGGATTCTGGGTTTACTAACTCAGGGTATTTCGATCCAAGAGCTCCAAGGCTCTTGGTAGAACAGAAGGGCCAGAGAAAAGGAGTGATTTGTTGTTTGAATAGTTGAGCACCTCAGTTTTGGTCCTTTGGCTTTCTGAATAAGTGGACTTGAGAGGCAAGAGCTGGACTTCCACTTTGGAGACTCCAGCAAGGACATAAAATCTAGATACAGCTGCACAGCACTTCAGAAACCCAATATTTAGCATCTTTAAAAGCATATTCCTAGCAGTCTCATCCTTGACTCCACAGTTATTTTCAATTAATTAGTCTATGAAAGACTATTTTTGTCCTAGCTTTCCCTCCTTCCTGCAGTTTGCAGGGCCGTACACAGTGCTGTGCTCCCACACCGAGCTGTGTTGTTTTCCTGAGTTTTTTGGGTGGATGCTATATTGCATTAATATGGTACATTGACATCCGTTAATATAAGACACTTTAGCATCAAAACATTTTTTGAGAGCGTCTTTTCCTATTCTGATAAATGGGCATGGGAAAGAAAACCAGCAAAATGCAAGGGCCAGGAGAGCGGTTCTTCAGCCTTCCTATTGAAATGAATGATCGTGTCCTGGAGGCTGAATCCTGCTTCTTAGTACAGCACCCAAAATCTGGAGTAGCTCCATGAGGCCCAACCCCTCTCACTGTGTGATGGGAGTGGGAAGAGGTCTGTTGTAGCTGAGGACAGGTGGTGAGTAATTAACTGGGCTGAGCGGAGACAGGTCTAGATGGCAGCTGAGTTGAGCAGCAGCACAGAGACGAAAATAAAAGCAGGAATTTTGTGGACCCTTGACTGAAGGAGCAGAGGAGAAGGACTGATACAACAGCCTGAGACCAGACAGCAGCTCAAAGCACCTAGTCAGAAACCACAGTGCATTTTTGAGCATCTCTGAGGACCAGTATAGGTTTGGGTTTTATTTAAGCTGGGGACACTCCAAGTTGCCATTAAAACCCCTTACTCCAACTCCTGCTGCCGAGCAGAAGTTGGAAAGGGTTTGAGGCAAGAGGCAGCTGGAGCCTTCACGAAAGCAGATGCAGAATATCGAATTGGAGAGAAATTAGGACAACGATTTCTGGGAGCTTTGAAGGCAAAGGCTGTTTGTTTAGCCTTAAAGGAGGCAGGCTGCTCCCGTTACTGCTTTGCTTGCCTCAGCCTGGGAGACATCCTTCACGCTTTCCAAAGGCGAAAGCGCTGCCAAAAGAGGCGGAGGGGCTGGTTTCGCTTGCGGTGGGGTGTGGCCAGGGGAGCGCGGTGCCGCCGCGGGTCCCTCGCTGCTGCAAGCCCCGGCACAGGCGGAGGTCAGCGGGTCGCCGGGGTTTGATCTGCCCTCATCCCCCTTCACAGGGGAAATGAAGCGACAGCGACTTTGCTCCAGCACAGTGGCCACTTTGAAAAAATGTTTCAGGCAGATAATTTATCAGGTTTAATTGCTCTTTAATCCCCCTGATCGGCCTGGCGTGGAGAAATCCCCTCTGAATGGGGGAGCCTGTTTGAAAAGGCCCGGGAGGGCTGGGAGGGTTGGAGGGAGGATGGAGGGAGGGATGGAAGGATGGAGGAAGGAGGAAAGGAGGAAAGGAGGAACAGAGAGACGAGGGATGGAAAGAAGGATGAAGTAAGGGGTAAAAGAAAGGAGAGAGGATGGAGGGAAGGAGGGATGGAGGGAGAGAAAAATGGAGGGAGGGAAAGACTGAAGGAAGGATGGAAGTAAGGGCAATGGGAGGGATGGAGGGAAGGACAGAGGAATGGAAGGAAGGAAGGAGGGATGGAGGGAAGGAGGGACTGCCTCTTGCTGTAACCACTCAGCATGATCCCTCTCTGCAGCCTGGTATCCTGGTGCTGCTGCTCACAGCCTGCATCCCTTCCAGTGATTTTATCAATACCCTGAATCACCTCTCCTGTCTCCTGTACCCTCCTCCACAGAGGAGGCCAGAACAAACTGGGTCTTTCTCGACCATCCCCACCCAGGGTCCCTGGCAGTGATGAGCCAGGGAGGGGCCCACCAGTGTCACGGGCACTCCAGTGCTGATCACCTGGGTCCCCAAAGCAGCAGGGACTGACGTCCTCCTTCCCTTCCATTCTGCAATGTCTCTCTCCTCTCTGTGCTTCTTGCTGTTCCCGTGCTATATCCTGTGATTTGTGAGGATTTCAGAGAAGGGAATGTTCTGCACTCTGCGCTCTGACGCAGTCACATGTGGGAGAAGGAAGGCTTTGCCGAGAAGGGCAGCAGGTGCACAGGACTCACTGGGTATGAAGTATGACCAACAGGCCAAGGGAGGGGATTCTGCCTCTCTGCTCTCATGAGACCCAACCTGCAATACTGTGTCCAGCTCTGGGGCCCTCAGCACAGGAAAGAGCTGCTGGAGTGAGGCCACAAGAAATGTTCCGAGGGCTGGAGCACCACTGCTGTGAGGAACGGCTGACAGAGTTGGAGTCATTCAGCCTCGAGAAGAGAAGGCTCTGGGCAGACCTTAGAGTGGCCTTTCAGTACTTAATGGGGAATTAGAATAACGATGGAGACAGACTTTTAAGCAGGGGCTTTTGTGATAGGAAAAGGGGTAATGGTTTTAAAAATAAAGAAAATTCATTCAGACTAGATATAATGAAGAAATTTTTTCAATGAGAGTGGTGGAACATTGGCACAGGTTGCCCAGAGAGGTGGTAGATGCCTCATCCCTAAAAATATTCAAGGTTAGGCTGGATGGGGGTCTGAGCAACCTGATCTAACTGAAGGTGTTCCTGCTCACTGCAAGGGGGTTGGGGACTCGATGACCTTTAAAGGTCCATTTTGACTCAAACTATTCAATGATTCTGTGGCAAATCACTATCGTCAACATGGGGCAAAACCTGCTTTAATGTCCCCTTCTATTTTTTCCAGTGCTCTTGGCCAAGGTCGAAGCCCAGAAGCAGGAATGAGGGGCAGCATGGGCTCAGAACATCTCTGTTAAAGATCTTTTCCTCTGGTCTTTATTTTCCTCCAGGATGGCAAGGAGGTTTCTAGAAGGAGATCTCCACCTTCTTTTGTTGATGCACTTACTCTAACATATAGTACAGCAAACTGTCCAACACTAGAGCATGAAATCCTCTGGTCTGTGCCATGACACCGAGCATTCAGAGAATTATAAAGCTTGAATAATCTTTAAAGCCCCACCCCCCAACATGCTAAACTGAAAATTGTGTCTGTCTCTCGCCATTCCACTTTGGCTCTTCATGGCCAAGCTCTGCTCTCTCGCACGCTGGTGTAAATCGAGAGTGCTCCAGGGGTGAGTTGGATTTGTCAGACACCAGAGAAATACCAGACCTCAGTTCAAAGGCAGGTGATATTCTCTGTGTGCAACAAGCAGAATAATCTATGTAGCTCTATTCTGGAAATAATGGCTATTTTCTATTCCTTTGGTACAGAAACCTGCTCATCCAAGGGCTTCTCCTACCTCTGTTTCCATAACCCTACAGCAGAACACCATTTATTTTTTCTATCTGATGCATATGAGCCATTTCCTTTCAATGCTTACAGATAATTTCACTGTGCTGGGTCAAGGTATGTGTTGCCTTTTATCCTGTAGGTATCATTCTGGTTTTATTACACATTAAGTTGAGTCCAGACTTTTATTTGCTCAAGTACAAGAAAAAGCACTCCAGTTAATTCCCAGCACTTATAATATGCTACTGGGAACTTGAGTAGAGTTTACAGACTCCCAAGAAAACTAAGCCAGGCTTTCCACTTGAGACTTCATTGGTTTTAAATCAAGATCACAAAGCCAGCTATAAGCAGGTTAATGGCAACTAGAGGAAAAAAATTGCACTGATGAACCCAAAAGGCCCCAAGATATCTTAACCACAAAGCTTATTTTTTCTCCAAATTCCAGTGAAGCCAACTCTCAAGGAAAACCTTCACAGTGCCAAAAAAATTAATCAAAACCAAGATTGCTTTCATTTTTACCTGTGGCATAAAAACTTACCCAGGCATCTTCCAAGCCATAGAAGTCTTAAATCTTCTACGGAAATTGTGATAGCTGGAGGGGTGTAGGTCTGCCCCGACCATCCAAAGTGTGGGAATCCTCAAGGACATATTGCTGGGCTTCATGAAATTAAAAAAACCTGGTTGCACTGATGTTGCAATGAGCTTTGTGCTGAATCATGTGAAGAAAGAGGATATTTCCAGCTTAGAGATAGTCATGTTTCAGCACCACAAAATATGGGGCCTCTGGCTCAGCAATTCATTTAGGAATGGGAAGAGCTGTTCCCTCTCGGTTCAAGGCAAGCTGTGACCACGAGGTCCCGTTCACCCCAGCACACTGGTGGCTCCTTGGAAACTGCATTTTTAGGCTCAGCGACTGACAGAGCTATAAGATACAAAAAGACAAGGCACTAGAAATCCTGTTGGGTTTTTTTTTCCATGGTTGCTCTACCTGCTCAGGCAGGTGTGGGAGTCCTGGACACCAGCTGCAGAGGTCTGAAGAGATGATCATCCTCTTTCCTTCAAGCCTATCTCTGATTTTCAGACAGGGTTTGTCCCACTGCAACCACCCCCTGATCTGCCAGAAGTGAGTTAGATGCCTGAAATGGGCTTTTTGGGGGATGAGAAAGTTTGATCTGGGGATTTCTGGCAGGTGAAGTGACTCACTACTGGTCTCCTGTGGCAATGAACTCGTCTGTAACCAACCAATCAAGTATTTTCATATCCATTTTCCCAGCAAGAAATAAGGGAGGTGATGGAGTGAAAGAGCTAGCAGGAAAATAACAGCACAATCTCAGTCTCATTAACCCACCACACCCTAGTGTAAACAACAAGATGGCAATGCTGTGACTAATTCCCTTGGAACATCCTCACAGCAAGGAGCCCACCCAAGTGAGCCCATGTCTCCCAAAAGTAATGCACAAAACCATGAAGTCACTGAAGCAAGGCCAGGCTGAAGGCTGGATGGGCTTTTCAACTCCAGAATTCATTTGCAGAGAAACCTGCATAAAAAGAAACCAACGGGCTTTTCTGAGTAATTCAGTTAGAAACAGATTCAGTTAGGAACAGATTTTCCCTCTCAGTTTAAATAGATCATTCTGTTAAATCCAGGTAAACAGTTCCTGATGATGGTGACGTATGAGAGGGGAGTCAGAACCTCTAACACCTTCTGTTTTTAGCACAAGATCCTATACTGTTCACCCAACACACTGTAATTTCTCCCCTCTGTGTTCTTTTCTATGGTTTCTTTCTGATGGAGGTGTGACCTTCCCTCTCTGTATCAGGAACTGTGGGGAGAGACATTTTGTCCTTGAGACAGACACAGCCCATCTAAGGGCTGCTGGCTCTTTTTTTCCTTCTTTTTCTTTTCTTCTTTTAGCAATTTCTCCTTTGGCTGATGAAACCCTCCCTGAGGCAGGAGGGTTTTGCTTTTCCAGGCACTGGGCATGCCAGGCATGCTCCCCCGGCCTCTCTCTGCTCTAATTATTAGCATGAGGACAAATAAAAGAGGAGCCATGAAAGGGGTCACCTTCGCCTGGGAAAAAAATTAATATATATCCTCTGAAAACCCCAGGCCAGGGTGAGAAAGCACGGCTTGGTGGGCTGTGATGGCAGTGCCTGACTTGCCAAACGCTGGCAGACACATGGTGCTGCTGACCCCGGGGCGATGTCTGAGCTCATTTCTTGCACAAGCACTAATTTACTGGAGTGAGAGAAAAGTGGGGATGAAAGGCATCCCTAACATCACTGCATCCTTCTGCAATAAGGAATTTTTCAGGTGAAATTGCTGGGCGGTGGTAGGAAGCAGGAAACACCCTGTGGTCTTTGGGAGAACGTACCAACGTGGGGTGAAGAACCAGTGCATTCCTTTTGCTGCTCCTGTCTACTCCCAATGCGTGTTAAACTGCCCTGCCTGTAGATCCAGGCTGCTTGTAGAGGGTCCCAATATATGCTGGCAGTGGAGATTCAGTCCTGGCATTCCAACCCAATCTAAAGGGGAAAAAAAATAAAGTGGATGAAGACGTACCTGGGACTGTAGCACTAAATATCCTACTGGATCATCACTGCTCACTCATGTCTGTGGAGCCTGATGTCCTTGCGTTTTCCTTCCAGGTTTTCTATTAAGAAGAAACCCTTTATTGCATTTTTTTTTTTTTTGGAAGAGCTGATGACTTTCAATGGGAAAGGGCATAGCAGGACACAGAAATCAGAGATTACACGAGGTCATTTCATCTTGACAGGCTGCTGCCAATTCCTCAGCTCAGTCTTTATCCAAAGACCTAGAAACTGTGTCAAGCTTGCTGTAATGTTTAACCCCCTACGGAAAACACTTGTTTCCACTGCTGTTGTTTTATCTAGGACCAAACTAGGTTTTAGTCATAGTTAGCCCTATCTCCAGCGTGGTAAAGGCACCAACTTAAACTGCTGTAAGCATCTTTCCTGGAGGAACGCAGACCTCCCCTGGCCACAGCAAAGGATGCCGAGGAAAGGCCAGCCCGAAATGTCCGTGGGCTGGAGCACATTTTCATGAGAAGCAATGCAATAACAATGCAGCCACTTCAATAACCACGAGTTCTGTTGTTTTAAGGAGCTTTCATTGTCAGAGTAATGCTGTCGTGAATTAATTGCTTCGGTGATGGGATAGAAGTCACAGTGAGTCTGGGATTTTTCCAGCCTTTGCCATTTGAGCAACCAGCACTGGATCCATGGAGCTGGCAAGTGAGTCGTGAACAGATGCTCAGGAAAATTGGATCATTTACAAAGTGTTTACAAATACTTCCCGCTGGCCCCTTGCCAATTTTGCCATCCTCCCCACTTAGAGAAAACATGCATGTATGTCCCCAGCCGTTGTCCTCCGGGTCCTTTCTGATGGGATTGGCACTGAAGGCATGAGGGAGCTTTGCAAGAACTTGTGTCCTCCCCATCACCCCATCCACAAAGAGAAATGTCACTTCTGTGCCTGTCTGGGGAAGCAGAGGCAGCCACCAACATTTTTGGGTGCAAGACACAGCCCTGATTTGAAGGCATTTTGAAATACAGCTACAGTAAGTGGCTCATTATATACACAAAACCAAGCAGTAATGGGAGGTATTTCTCCTGTGCTGTCCCACTTTGCTGCCACACACAGCAACTTTGGGTGTCCTGAGCCAGGGGAAACCTCTAAATGCCAGACAAGAATGATATGGAACATATTTTTAAGGTGAGATAAACAGTGGTACAAATGACTCTGCATAAGGAAGACATGGACCTGCTTGAGCAGGTCCAGAGGAGTCCCCAAAGATGCTCTAAGGGCTGAAGCATCTCTCCTATGGAGACAGACTGAGAGACCTGGGGTTGTTCAACCTGGAGAAGACTCCAGGGAGACCTTATAGTACCTTCCAGTACCTAAAGGGGCTCCAAGTGAGCTGGAGAGGGACTTTTGATAAGGGCAAGTAGTTGCAGGACAAGTGGTAATGGTTTAAACTGAAAGAGGAGAGATTTAAATTACATATTAGGAAGAAATTCTTTACTGTGAGGGTGGTGAGGCAGTGCAACAAGTTGTCCAGAAACGCCTGTAGCTGCCCCATCCCTGGGAGTGTTCCTCGCGCCAGCACTTTTGACATCAGTCAACTTACAAATGAATAACAGCAACTTCAAGGAGCCCAGAGTTTTTGGTTTACAGATGAAAAAGTTGTTGTTTACAGTTCATAGGGGATCTGGTGATGGGAAAGGCAAAGGTTGATACTTCCTTTAAGATACCTAATTAATAAACAACTTTAGCTGCCAGAAGGTTCATGGTGTTTCAGCCAGTGCGCTTGGCCACTTACTTGCATCACAGAAGAGTATGAGCAGTGCTCAGTCTCTGCCTGCTTTCAGGACAGGCACCTCTGTGAGACGAGCCCTGGGACATGATGAGAGGGGCAGGGCTGTGCCTATGCTTCTGCCTCCACCCCTGACATGTCCTGAAGCTTGTGACAGATCACACAGTATGTGGTTATAGGTTAAATCTCCTGCATGGGAGAGCAGGGACCCTCAGGGCCGGCTAGGCTGATGCTGCAGGGGAGCTAAGGGGAATTAAAATCACCGCTTTCCTCCAGCTGCCTTCTTACTGATGCTACAGCCTCTCTAAGACAAGCAGCAACGCTGATACAAGCTGGAGTGTGCTTGCAAAGCCTTTCAGAATAAAACTTCCCCCTATGCAGGTACCTACTGATCCTGCCAGCTTCCAAATATCTGTTCTTTGAACCCACAAACATTGCTCTAAAACACAGATTTAATACGACTAAGGGGCTCCAGGGCAATCACCATATCATGCCTTTGTCCCTACAGCTCCCTTACAGCCATCTTCTCCAGCTTGCCTTTCTACTTCCCAGGAGCATTGCAGCCTGACGTCGCTGCCTAGGCAGAGAGGATTCTCTCTCATCAGCTATTAAGACTCCCACTTTAATGGGGAAAACAAGACCTTTGGCTGGACCTGCCTTCCCTGCTTTGTGCACCCCGGCACGCAGAGCCCTGCCCGCGGTCCATCACTGCTGCGGCCGCGACGGCAGAGGGAGCACACGCCTCTGCCTGCCAGCCACCGCCGGCTTCAGACACGTATCTGGCTTTTAATTTTAATTTTCTAGCAACTGAGAGGTGGACTAGACCCCTCCACCCCCTCGGTGATTTTTTTTTCCTGACCAGCACGGCAGGCTCGTGGGTAGCAGCAGGGAAGAGCTTTGCTTCAGCGGCGTGAGAGCAAATCCTGCAGCGCAGTTGTGGTTTGCTCCCTGGTAAGAGGCTTGGAAATATCGATCAGGACTGGAGAGGAGATGTGCACAGGAGAAAGAGCACAAGATTCAGGGATTTAAAAATGATATAATTGGATTCCTGAATTCAACACAGGTTGGCAACAATGTGCATCCAGGGCCTCAGATTTTCTCAGCCTCGTTGGCCTGAGTGTCCAGCATAGAACCATCCCAGGTGATATATTCTGGGGAAAAGGTGTGCTGAGCAAATGCTTTTGGGAGTGTCTTTGCTGGTAGGTCAAAACGGTGGCATTGCCTTCATGTGCATCACGTCAGGCCGTTTTCCCTGCAATGGGATGGCACGGAATGGTGGTGCATCTGGTTGAGGCTGTACACTGTTTCTGAAGGATGGGAAGTGATTTCTGGTTTCCAGGGCTGGCCTATAGCTGCACTTACCAGTGCTTTCTGCCACTAAAGAGATTTAAAATATTTAAAATTTGTGGCTTTTTAAGCTATAATCTCTTCTGCCATTTCTTTAGACACGAGGACACACCTATTTATGTCCTGTATCACTCACTACATAGATCTGTCAATGTACAAGCCTACGTGGCACAGAAGCTGCCAGATCTACAGGATAATCTCTTTGAACTGGTCCTTGAATTCTGGGCTGCATGGTGCTGGTATGGGAGACATGGGGTGCCTTTGCACTGTTTTGGGGACAGATGAGTCCCAGCATGGGGCAGCCAAGGCCATGGGGGCATAGGCAGCATCCCCTCTTCTGAGTGACAGTTCTGAGCTGCCCCAAAGTGCTCATGCCAAAAGCAGGGACCACCCTGGTGCTACTTTTACCCCCAAACTCCCCAAATCTGCCCCTGGCCCAAGGGATAAGTCCATGCACCAGAATGTCCACCCGGAGCAGAGATTCTCCAGAATGTCACCCAGGTTCAGGCAGGAACTTTTAGCTGTTAAACTGTGTGCTTATTATTTTAGGTATAGGAAACTTATTCATCTTTTATTTGCATTTAAACATTTTGAGAGACTTGAGAGCCCCAAAGGAACAAAAAGCCCATGTTTTGCAAATTGGCCCTTGTAGTTTTCAGGTATGGAAACCTCCCCAGGGGTTTCTCCACTCCCGGGCTGCCTCTGGCCAGCTGATTTACTGGCCATGTTTCCATGGAAACAAAAACTGGATGGGTGAAAAGAGGGGGGAAAAAAAGTTCTTGCAATAGGTGGCATTTACCAGTTTGTAAAGTGGGGTTTTCCCGGGCTGGGCTATTTTTGCAGGGTTTTTTTCTCTTTTATCTGCAGAGCAGAAGGAAGGACATGCCCTGATGTGGAGGTGAATGGGCAGCAGTGGGTTGCCCTTGCTGCCTGCTGCATTTGGAGCAGCAGCATGGGTCTTAAGGCTTTAATGCTGTGATTTATGGCCACTTTGCTGCTATAGAGGTGCCAATTTGGTTAAAAGAGAGTGTTTACTAATGTGTGGGGCAGGACATGGGGGCTGCCCCAGCCTGGTTGGGCCTGTTCAAAGGTGTGACCTTAAGGGATGGTCTCAGCCAGCAATAACTGCTCCTGCATGTTTGTGCAGACATTGAATGATGCTTGTTTACTTTATATCTCACTACAGGGCTTCATTAAAAAGCATCTGCAAAGGCTTTGAAGTCCTCACTGGACGTCTTACAACATCATCGTGAGCAGTCATAGCAACACCATCCTGGGCTGGCACAAAGACTCCGACTTCTGATGAAGATATCAAACCCAAGGTGTACTGCAGCCAGCTCAAAGCAAACCCGAAATTACAGTCTCTGCAGGGAGAAGTGACAGCCCTGCTACAGAGATCAAGGATTTATGGAGATGGGGCAGCCAGATCTCTCTCTTGCATCCTGATAGCTGATGTGACACATCAGGTGTCAGGGTAGCTCCTATTCCTAAGAGGTTAAACAAGTCATACGATCAGGAGGGGCTGACATGTTGGTCCAGGCGAGGAGTGAATCATTAAGTTATATTCCCATTGCTGAGACAGGCAGCAGCAGCTCAGTGAGGTTTATGTAGCCTCAGGTGAGCTGTACGACAGGAAAATATACATCTGACGTGAGGTGAGGTGCTCTGAATTGTGAAATGATAATCAGGATAGCAGCTTATTGCTGAGCCAGGTGGGAGGTTCTGTCATATAGTGCAGGGTTGTGGTTTGGGCTGGGGTTTTCCATATGTGTGTGTGTGTGTTTATATAAATATCATTAGATGTATTTCTTACAATATTTTGGACTTTTTTTTTTTTTTCAATTATAATAGCCTGCTTCACCTGACAACTAACTTTTTAAGTGTCACAGGAGAGAGGAAGGAGGATTCCTTGGTGGAAATTGGGGCAGGTCTTGTCTCCCAGTAGAGAAATAAGGCTGGTTTCAGGTTCAGGGGCCCCAGCAGGAGGAAAACTGGAGATGGACTGTGTCCAGCGAAGAGAAGTGATGTTCTTTAGACACCATCAAGGAGAAAGGAGAGATACATGTACTTATACACAGGTATATGTATATGCACGCATATATGTTGTGCATATATATATATATGCACAAGTATGTATAAATATACACATATGTACACACACACACATACATGTATATATAAAAGCCACAACCCATTTTATATATATATACCCATAAATAATACACACCCATATATGATACATACAAATATAATAAATGTATTTATTATTATAAATAATCACACACACCAAAGACGAGTGTTAGCATTTACACTGGGCTATGCATACCAGGGGGATACCTCTGTCCTGGGCCTGCTGAGATCCCCATGCTGTGGTTATTTGTATTTACCAGAGCTGGAAAATGCTGCCACTCCTCTCCTGTCTTCTTCCTTGCACACCTGGGCTTTCTAACCCTATTTCTCTTCTCACGACTCCAGGCTATTTTTTTCCACGAATAGGATAAGGAAGTTTGGGGAGTGAATCATAGAAGGAGAAATATCATCAACCTGAGCATCTCATACCTGCAAGCTTAACCTTGAGGACACTGGTAGGGTCAAGGGGGAGGAATTTTAACATGTTTATGATTAAGAAGCCACAGATAAGAGGCTGGAGCGCTGCCCCAGCTCTGCTTCCATCCCGGGGAAGTGAGGAGGGGCGGGCAGAGCTGTGCGGGAGCGAGCGCTCGGCGTGCGGGTACCGCAGCACATATGGCGAGCCCGGCCACACGCTGCTCCAGAGCTGTGCAATCCGGAAGCACAAGGGCACACGCCACGCAGAAAATACCGGCTCTGGTCCCTTAGCTAGCGCTGGGACTTTCTGCTCAGAGGCATAGCATCGCCTGAACTAATGGCTTTTCACAGTGGAAAGGGTTTGTTTACAACGCGTTCTCAAAAGAGGAAAAAAGATGACATCGGTTATACAAGAGGATGCCGATTGCAGCAGCTACGCACGGCAAAAGGCTTGTGATTTTTAGGTGGTTTTAGGAGCAGGGAGGATGGGAGATGCAGCAGGCAGGGAGCCTGAGGATGCTGTACCACAAAATTGCGGTGTCTTCCGTCTCCTTGATGATCCTCAGAGAATGTCACTTCACTTTACCGAACAAGGACCCTCTCCACTCTCCTTGTATTAGGCCACTGAACCTGTAACCTTCTTATTCACTGGGAGCTAAGAGCTTCCCTGATTCCCATCAAGAATCCTCTTGCCCCCATCTTGTGACATATTAAAAGTTAATTTTCAAGGGAAGCAGACTACAATAATTTAATTTAATTTTTTTTTAAACCAAAAAACCATCTAAAATATTAAAAGAAATATGCCTACTGATAACCTCCATTCCTCATGTTTGAGGAGCTGCTCCCAATCTGCACAGTTTACCTGGGTAAAGTGAGTTGTCTCTGATTTCAGCACCAGAGCACCAAGAGGAAGTTTCATTATTCTAATTTAGCATGAAAATACATTTAAATAGCATTTCATTTTGTCCTTTCACAGTATTAAGTAACTGCAAGAATCTTTTCAAGAGCAATTGCCCACAGCTTTTTTCACAAACATTCTCTTTACAAAAGTCTCATGATGATTTGGGAGAAGCAATAGGGGAAAAACATGCTTCACTGACAGAATAAAGGAGAAGTCTAGTGTAATACTCAACACAGTCTTATTTATCCTGTAGCTAATTACAACCATAATCTGTTGTATAAGGAAGGCATTTCAATGTCAAATTTCATAAAAGAGATTAACTCTCAAGGAAGGACAAGGTAATGGAGGTCAGGGAGCTCTGCAAGAGCTCATCAGCACAAAGAATCCCTCTGCTCCTCTATGGGAGCCCTCAGTTCAGTCCCAGCCACACTCCTGGGCACTGGGCAAGCAGTTTTGGGACTGACTAATAGATTTTCTTTGGTTAGCTTGTTGCATTCATAGAATTATAGAGTGGTTTGGGCTGAAAGGGATCTTTAAAGATCATCTAGTCCAAACCCCTCCCATGGGCAGGGACACCTTCTGCTAAACCAGGTGGCTCAAAGCTTTGTCCAAACTGGCCTTGAACACTTCCAGGCATGGGACGCCCACAGCTTCTCTGGGTAACCTGTTCTAGTCCCTTACTGCCCTTGCAGTAAAGAATTTTTTCCTTATATCTAATCTATACATGCCCTCTTTCAGTCTGAAGTCATTACTCCTTGTCCTGTCACTACAGACCTCATCTTTCGTAAAAGTCCCCTTTCTTCAAGTATTTAAAGGCCTCAGTAAAGACTCCGTGGAGCTTCCTCTTCTCCAGGAGGAGCAACCTCAACTCTCTCAGCTTGTTTTCATAGGAGAGGTGCTCCAGCCCTCTAACCATCTTTGTGATCTTCTCTGGACTCGCTCCAACAAGTCAAAGTCCTTCCTGTGCTGGGGACCACAGAGCTGGATGCAGTACTCCAAGTGGGGTCTCACATAAGTGGTCTAGAGGGGGAGAATCAACTCCCTTGACCTGCTGGCCACACTGCTCGTGATGCAGCCCTGGATGCAGTTGGCTTTCTGGACTGCAAGTGCCCATTGCTGGGTCATGTTCAATTTTTCATCCATCAGTGTCCCCAGGTCCTTCTCTTCAGGGTTGCTCTCAATTCATTCATCCCCCCAGCCTGATAGAGGGGATTGCCCTCACCCAGCTGCAGCGTCTTGCACTCGGCCTTGTTGAACCTCATGAGGTTTTTATGGATGCATTCCTGACATAATCACACCAAACCTGTACAACAATTTAGAAATGCTTCAATTTCCAAAATATGAAATGATGTTAAAGCATCAGATGGACAGGGCTTCCCCATGGTGATCAGGGAAGCAGGTTTACAAGAGCAGCTGCTACTGTACAGCAAAGGCATTTTAAAAACCAGTGCCACAAACACCCTGCATGAAGACCCTCCTCTGTGGTGCATTTATGCCTTTAATACTTGTCCAGCTCCCTGTGAGGTTAGTGAATGGTGACCTTTAGGAACAGTCTGAATTATAAGGGAATAAATCAAATTGTTTGTCCTGCAAAAGAGGGACGCAGAATAATTGTGGGTATTCCTTACGCAGGCAGAGACCAGAAGTATTAGGCACCACACGTGATGTTTTCCTATCACTAATGAGAATATAAGGCACGGTATTGGTCACCTGTCAGGTTTTCCAAGTGGGAAATTTGCTCATAACCTTTTTTGTCATGTGCTTCCAGAAGCTAGGCAAAAAGGATGTAAGTCTCAAGAATTTTGTCTCTGAGAGGGCCTGTTCAGTCAATCACCTACTAAATGTAACTGCTCGGGGCATGGGAAGTGCAAATCAACAGGTTTAAATGATCCAAGAAGGGTTGGACCACAACAGCTGGTGAGTGGCCATGCCACCAAGGACACACATTGCCCAGACTGAGATCAGATTGATGCAAATGCAGTTTCTGAATTATGGATGTCCACTGAACTCTAGCACAAAATGAAGCACTTATGCTCCTTAGGATGATGTACTTAGGGATCCATAGGCACTGGAATAAAGTTTTTCAGGAATCGAACTAAATAGTTAGGCAGTGATACTGCAGTGACCTTACAGGTGACCTTGGAAAAGAGCAATGGCTCCATTTGTTATCTGTTACTTGGTTTTAAAAGGTAGCTGACAGTCCCCTTCTCCCATCGATCTATCTCTGTGGAGTGAGAGCTTGTTGGGATGAGGAGTGTTATGGCTTAAGAATAGAAAACATCAGGTGAATTGGTGCCTGCATGTGCCAGGGCTCCATGAAGCAGTGGAATAATGATGATGGTGATGACGATCACAGTGACAATCAGCCAGCCAGGGAAAACCTTGTTCATAACACAGCTGAGCAATTAAGAAGCATTTGCTCCAAAAGCCTTAATCTGTGCATTTCAGGAAAGACAAATTCTTGTGAAATCACATATTCAAGTGCTGTCTGTGCTCTAGAGGGTGAAGCCCTGCCTGTGCTTCCCTGCACCGCCGCATCTCTGGTCTCTACCTAAAAATAAAACCCTGAGCAAAAAAGAACAAGCCCCCCGCCGGCAGCCTGGCGCGGAGGCAGAGCACAGTCGCTGCCAAGCATGTGGTCTCTTTGTCCTTACAGGTCAAACCTGGAATTGAGTTAAGCATGCCAAGTCACCAGATCAACACTTGGAGCCAGAGCTCCCTCTTGCCTGTCTGCTGCCTGGCAGTCTGTGACCAGGAGCCCTCCCTGGACCCCTGCCCGGGGCTCAGCCCTGTGGTGGTATCAAAGCCCAGCACCGAGGTCAAAACAAGGTCTGAGGTCATCACTCAAGGTGAGAAGTGCCTTCTCCTCTTTGCCACCATCACCAAAGGAAGGCAGGAGCAAAACTGGAGCATTTTCTCCACCTCACGACCCCACTGTGTTTTCACCCACACTCCTGGAAGTCTGGAAACTGTGAGCCCTCAACTCCAGAGCCAGCCCAGGACAAGTGGAAATAGAGCTTCCCTTTGACAATGCTTTCTACTGTGTCCCCCTTGCTGGTTGCCTTGGGACCGGAATCTGTGTTCTCAGGAGGTTGTGGAGAGAGGCTGGGCTGGGGTCTGATACCATTTGAATCCTCCTACTTCCCAAAATCCAGGATAAAGCACTGCAATCCCAGCCTATCGGAAGCACAGCAGAACTATAAAAGCCATGTTTGAGCTTTCAAAGTGAAAGTCACCTGCTCTCAAGTGACCTCCATTTCATCTCAGGACCCTGTTCTTAGGTCCCAATCAGCAGTTGTGTTTTAAGCACAGGGACAAAAAAGGAAACTAAACCAAACCCACACAATACAAGATTGAAAGAAAAGAGAATGTCAACGTTACACATTAGGCCAAATCATCACATAAACAGAACATCATTAAAACAATATTCCAGGAAAAGTTACCTCTCACCCATCCTCTCCCCTGCCCTTGACTCCCAAGGTAAGGAATTGAGAGTTTACAAAATAAAACCTTAAAGGAGAGAAGCTTTGGCATCGATTCCAGCAACTGGGATTTCTACTATCTCTTAAAAAAAGTGGCAAAGCTGTCACTCAGTGCTTACCGGTTATCCTTTGTGAACTCAGACATGAGCCCAGTGAGTTTATTAAACCCATGGCCTGGAAAAGGAAAGGTGTCTGTCTGAATTGCAATAAACTTAATTTTAAAGCAGTTGGTTAAAACTCTTTGTCTTGGTTTAGTGAATTACTGAACACTGGGATAAAGTTTTCAAACACAGATTCTCATGTCTTGATACCAGCTGCCTTGCAGACAGCTCTGGTCACTTCAGAGGACACTTAGGGATCTGGTCTGGCTTTTTCTGGGTGGTGTAGCATAGCAAAATAGGGCTAAGGGTTGGACTCGATGATCCTTAGGGGTTCCTTCCAACTCAGCATATTTTGTGAGTCTGTGATTCTGTGAATATGTATGTCTAGATGAATAGACATCTGAACTGTGTAAATATATGTATGTTAGATTTAATTACATGGGGCTGGCTTTGCTCTGCAGTGCTCAGTGACAGGTCCTGCCCTTGCTTGTACTCTTTGAGGTCTCCTCTTGCTTATCTGCCCCAGTTCAGCACTGGGCTCCATTGCTTCCCCTCACTTCCAGCCCTAGAGCCCTTCCTGTTTCCCCGTCTACACCCAGCTGGGAGGCCCAGGAACAGGAGCCAGCCTTTCTCTCCAGAAAAAAGCTTCCCTGTTTATTTATGTTTCCCTCCTGCCCACGGAGATCCCACTGACCTCTGAAAGCTGTATGAAGTTATTTGCTTGAGCAAACTGACAGCAGCCTCTGGGCTAAACTTTTGATCCGTCAGTTTTCTGCCACCTTCAAAAAGCTCCACGACGCAGGCGTGTGCTCCGCTGGCCGCAGGCAGCGGCGATCCCACTGCGGACAGGACCGGCACGACTGGCTGTGGGCAAGAGGAGTCAGCAGAGGTGGACCTCTACCCTCCTGCATGGCACGTCTGCCTTGTCAGCAAGAGGATGGCTGGTGTTATCCAACCCCTGGTGTCCAGGAGTGGGTGTCTCCTTCCTGGCACGCGAGAAGGCACCGAAGAAAGCACACGGTGGTTCTGCTGTTGAAGCAAATCAGTGCTGCAGGGACTTCAGCTTCCTTTAGTGACTCTCTTGGTGTTGTGTCCCAGGAGACCTCCTCCTTCTCCTGTCCCTCAGGCAGGGAAGCAGTAGGAACCTGTCACCCAGTTCTGCCCAGGATGAAATTTTTCCAGGGCTTGCTGGCAATACTCCGGATGACTCTTCTCTTCAGTGAAAGGTGTTTTTCAGTGCATATCATCATCTCATATCCTGAGGCTTTTCTGTGCACTCACAGAAATTCAAAACATCACACTGACACCAGTGCTGCTGTTTCAACATTTACACCTCTGGGATGAATACCTTAAAACCATGTGACACAGTACACAAAACTGCAGGGATGGATCCAAGCACAGAAGCCAGGTGATGGTGCTGGGAAACTGTAAGGTAAGAAGGCTCAAAGTCTACCCTGGTTAGCCAAAATTTCCCACCCCAGCTTCTTTAAGATACATATCATGCTGTGAAACTTTGTTCCCTAAATGAACAGGATGAACCAATGCAGATGAAACCGCGGGTACTGTGCATACAAAGAAAAGCACATCCATCACCCAGCTGATAATGAGAGGTTATGTGCTGTAGCAAGGGGATACAGAATATGGATATATTCTACCCTGGACCAAACTTTACTGTCTGCTGACTTCAGTGTATGACTCCTCACAGACTGCTGGACCTCACCCTTCAGCAGAGAGGAAAAGCTTCCTGAGGGAAATGCTGCTTGTGGACAGCAGACATTCAAACCTGGAGACGCACAAGCAAAAGTTATACTTGTAGGAATTGAGCATAAGATCAGGTAGAGAGCCATGGTGGTGAAGCACGTTGTCCATAACAGACAAATGCTCTGAGCGGAATGTGGATGGAAGTCTGTGCAGGCAATCCCCCAGTGGTACCATTCCTGCTGGTGAGCATCACATCAGCACCAGGAAGTCCTGCTGGAATGATCCGTGGGGACAAAGACAAGGGAGGAAACGCTGCCTCCCCTGGGGAATATGTCATCTCTGGTCCCTAAAATGGAGAGAACTTGGGCTGGCATCTTGTAGCAATCCTTGCTTGTCATTCTCAGTTGACGCCTTTGAGATGGCCAAATTCTGAAGCTATTTCTCAGTCTTTTCTTCTGCAGACTTTGGAGGCGGATGGGTCTGGCTGAAAAGCAAACAAGAACAGCAGCTCTGTCCACAGCTGGGTGTCCAACTCCACACTTAAGGGTGCAATGAGTGGTCTGATTGTCTAAGACATTGAGCATCCAAACTCCGCACAGGGTTATAAAAGGAGATCAACATATTTGACAAAAGATGAGCTTTCTCTCAGTCTCACTGGAGAATTTTAAGCCCAATTTGGCAGTTCACAGCTGTGCAGGAAAATCTGTAAATCAAGAAGTTACTCCAGGCAAGATTTAAAATGCTCTAATTGCCTGTTGGATTTATGACAAAAGTACCACGAGAGACAAACTGGTTTCAGTACTTCGGTGGCATAATTTAGGGAAAAATATATCTTTCCTTCTGTAACAAGTCATTATTGCATTAAATTTAGTGTTCAGACTTTCCACATTAATATTGCAGTGCATGCAGTGATAGGACAAAGAGTAATGACTTCAAACTGAAAGAGGGCAGGTATAGATTAGATATAAGGAAGAAATTCTTTACTGTGAGGGTAGTAAGACACTAGAACAGGTTGTCCAGTGGAGTTGTGGATGCCCCATCCCTGGAAGTGTTCAAGGCCAGGTTGGATGGAGCTTTGAACAACCTGGTCTAAGTGGAAGTTGTCCCTGCCCTTGTCAGGGGAGTTGGAGCTGGATGATCTTTAAGGTCGCTTACAATACCGACCATACTGTGATTCTATGAGATTAATCCCAGCTCAAGTATTTAACTTCCTATGCTGGGTATTTTATTCCTCTGTAATTTTTGGAGTGAGAATTATAAAGTCAAGTTAAGCAAGTGCTTAATTATGGAAACAGATGTGTGAAGTACAGGAGACATTAAATTTGGGCTATTTCATAAACTTTCAGTTTTGTGCCTGGATATAACTTACTGGCCTCCTTTGAGTTCAATTGCATGCAAATGCTCACAACTTTCATTTCTGAAAAGCCCTGTTTTGCGGAGAAAAATGCAGAAATAAAACATAAAAAGGCAGGAATCAGCCTTGTACATGGGAGTACACAAATCCCTTTGGTGCATTAACCTTGTGTCTGAAATGTGCTCAGCAAGGAGCCATGTTCTGGAAAGAGGAAAGAATGAAACTGGATGTTATTTCTCTTGGAAATAGGAGCAATAGGGAGAGAATTTTACCTGTTTAGAAAAAAGATCCTGACATTTCTGCATATGTTTTGATGGCTTTTCAAAGAAGTTGTGTTACTGGGTGGTCCAACTTGTATTCCCTGTACCACATTTGGCCCCAACATCAACAGTGGAGTTGCTGGGGGATGGGTCTTTTTTAAGATAATTTCTTTTTTCAAATATTCTTGAAACGCAGCTTGTATTAAACTGGGTAATAATTAGATAGTGAAAACGCTCCCATCTAATGCTTAGATTATTACAAGTGCCTGAGGCAATTCTTCAAGGTTTATAACAGACATAGAAATCAATGTTTAATGTCAAAAGTGATCCTGGAAGGTGTTTATTGAGAGTATTTTTTAATATAAAGTGTAAAGATTAAAAAAGTCCTTTTATTCTTAGTTTTACTTGTAGTGATGACTGGGTGAAAGGTGTGGTATCATCAGGGAAAAGTATTATCATAAAAGCTGATGTCAAATCTTCTTTTAAGATTCTTGATCCAAAATACCAGTTAAAACGAAAACAAGTCAGTGTATTTAAAGTCAATACCCCTCTGGTTACTCTCACATTACACTGATTTCTTAGAGCTATTATAAACCAGCACTAGATACTTTCATCAGTGAAGCTTCATTACTGAGCCCTGTGAGAATCTGCCCTTTCAAAGGAAACTTTCTGCAGTTCTGGGCTTAACATCCATTAAAAAAATCTTGTTGTACAACCTGGCATGAAGACTGGTTTCCTGCTGCTTGAATAATGCATTCAGGAGTAGCTGGGACAGCAAAGCTGCTCCAGCACCCTCTGCTACCCTTCACTCTCCTGTTTCACCCTTCACCCTGCTCTTCCACCCTCCCTTGGGTTGGAAGAAGCCTTAAAGATCATCTAATTCCAACCCCCTGACATGGGTAGGAACACCTTGCACTAGTCCAGGTTGCTCAGAGGGCAATCATATCTAACTATATGAGGCCCAGTCATCCCAGGCTGTCTGCTTGGTGGTATGAAGTTTGCAGAGCTGCCCATTTCCCTGTAGGAATATGAGCTGCCACCAAAAGGGCTTGTTTCTTTCCACTGTCCATGCACAGGACCAGGATCACAAGCACACATGGAGTCACTTACACTGGAGAGAGCTACAGCTAAGTGGGGTAATCCCACTTTCCAATGTCCAAACGATTTAATAGAGACGAAACCCAAGAGACATTACTGAAATGAAATAAATCTGGGCAGAAATGATTGCAACGGTGTTTGGGGAATGGAAAAACAGCATATACCCTGACAGATACGGGGTCGAAAGAAAGCTTGCTGTTCTCTGGGGAAGCCGGTATGACTTTTCCTGGGCAGGAGAAAAGCAAATGATGGCTCCACAAGCCATCACTGCTTGCTTGGACCCCATCCTGAAAGTGCTTGAGCTGTAGCTGCCTTGTAAAGGGAAGCTTTGGGTGCAGGTGAGTTCCTTGGGGGCTGTAGAAGTGGGAATGGACACACTGGCTCCTGAGTGCCCTCCCAATACTTTCACTAGGGTGAGGGCAGACTGGAGATGGAGCTCACCCTTTGAGGGGGACTTCGCAAGGCAAACTCTCACCTGAAGCATTTCCAGCTGCTGGACCAAAAACGATTTTTGAGGATTCATCTACTTGAGCTGCTCTTTGGGTAGGGGCTTCACCCCCTAGAAGCACCCACCTCTCCCCATGGCTGTTAGGGCAGCCTGAGTGACAGATTTGGGTGTGACATTTGCAATGTCTGTGTCCACACTTGGGCGAGGTATCCCAGCTGACTGCTCACATCCCAGTCATATCAGCAATCCTGGCACAACAGGGTGAGAAAAAGGCTTCCCAGGGACAGAGGCTGTAGGTCAGAGAATTCCTTTTATCACACCTAGAAGGGCAGATGACATTGCGCTATAGCCGGAAAGGCACAGGACGTGCATTGCACCCGTGTCTTCCTTCAGATCTGAAAGCTTCAGACCCCAAAGGCAATTGCCCAAATTAATCTAGTGAAAGGCGCTATTTCTCCCCACAAACGTTGCCTCATTCAAATGCTTCACTAAGGATGAGTGATGTTTTCATCTACTACTACAGTGATGTTTTCAATACAGTGGGAAGATTTCAAGCTCTCCTTGTGGCAGTGCAGTCCAGGAGGTATGAGACCATGACAGAATTACCTGCATTTTCCCAATACGTTGCCACACTCTATGCAAACAGAGCTAAATGTGATTTGGGCTCCAGGTACCAGCAGGAGCACACGATGGAGAGATCAGAAAATGCTTCCCGGTGGAAGACATCAGGTTAAAAAAGCAGAAAAGGCTTGAGGAAGGATGGAGTTTAAGATGATTATAGAAAAATCAGAAATTCATGACGGAGGTGTAAATCTCCAGGTATAAATCAGTACAGCTTTATGGATGCCTGCGTTTGCATTAGCCAGGGATCTAGTCCCGTGTGTTTGATCAAACGTGGTTCGATACAGAGGAGTAAGTGTTGCAGAAGTGGGAGAGAGCAGCTTCCCCCTCTGAGGGAGAGCAGGAATGCAAAATATCTCTAAAATAATACACTACCCAAATAGTCTTTCAGCCTTTCCCGAAGGAAAAATACACTTCTCTACAAGGAAAATGCCACATATCTCTCTACAGCCCCAGGAAAAGAATGAGGTCACATCTTTCACTAAAACTGAAAGAAAAGGGTTTTTTTGGTGCAGTGTTTCATCCCCTTCCTCCAGTAACTAGACACGCCTTGCTGCGGTGGGGTCTTGGTTTTCATCTTCTTTTAGGATCCTTACAAAAAAAAAAGAAAAAAAAAGTTCAATACTCAGTCAATCTAAAGGGCTAAATCCTGCTCCACCAATGCAATGCTGCTATTATGGAAGAAATGGATTTGTCCCTTGCTTCCATCAGTGTGAGTTGGGAGCAATTCTCCCTAAGTTAAAAGGTGAAAGCTGCCCCACGGGCTCTGGCTGCAGAAGGGTTTCTTGCATGGGAATGAGGGAAAAGAAGCCAACTTCATAAACCAGATTTTGGTCTCTTTACACAAGGACAATTTGTAATAAACCCTGTGGCTAACGTGAAGTTATTGCAGATTTGCACTGGCACGAATGAGGTCAGAAACCAGCCCGAGGTGGCTGGGACAAGGCGGCACAGAGGTGTTGGAGCGGAGAAATTTGGAGTTTGACTTTCTGCAGCCCCTAAACGATCTCAGTGTGGTGACAACCTGCCTTCAATGTATTTTGGGTCGAATTGATGAGTGTCATGGCTCAGGACCAGGCACATCTGACATGGAGAAAGCCACGCGGAGCTTGTTGGAGTGAGCCGGCACCGTGTGCTAATTAGAGCTGTCTGCTCAATGAATTTAGCTTTAACTGCTCACAGAGTGTCTGCAGCTAGATTGGGATTTCCTCAAATTGATTTGTAATTTGAGGTTACTCAATTAATTTTTCTTTCTTTTTTTTTTTTTTTAATTGTTATTTTATTTTTGCTCTCCGTTTTCGTCACACAAGCATTTGAGTCCCTGTATCTGCACCCTCCTTGCTTTGACGGGTGCCGGCGCTTCCCAGTTGGGTGCCCTCTCCAGCATCACGGCCCTGATTTGGCCACCAGTGGGCCAAACCTCCCAAGATTCACCATCCTTTAGGAAGGAGGTTACAAATAAGCAGGATGGAGTAAATTCAAACCTTTTTTTTCCTTTTCTGGGCCACACAAGCCTTGCCCAAGGCATTATTCATAGGAAAATTAGGCTGCTGCAAGATTCACTGGCGGGGCGCAGAATTTAAATAGAATTTTCTCTTGTCCCAGTTACACAAAGTCAGCCTGATTCTCCCATTCTCTATGCTGGTGTAAAGTGGAAGTAATTCCAGTCCTGAGGTGGGGTTTACTGATCACTGGAGGGTCCAGTCCCAGCTCTACAGGGCAGATACCACAGCAGGCATTGTGTGGCGGCTGCTCCAGGCAGATACTCTGAGCCCTGGTGAGCTGGGTTATAGAATCATAGAATGGTTTAGGTTGGGACGTTAAAAACCATGTAGTTCCAAGCCCCCTGCCATGGGCAGACACCTTTCTACTAGACCAGGCTGCTCAAAGCCCCATCCAACCTGGTCTTGAATGCTTCCAGGGATGGGGCATCCACAACTTCTTCGGGCAACCTGTGCCAGTGCCTCACCACTCTGATGGTGAAAAATTTCTTCCTAATATCCAATCTAAACCTGCCCTCTTTCAGTTTAAACCCTTTGTCCTATCACTACGTGCCCTTTTAAAAGAGTCCTTGCTGTGTGAGAAGCCTCTTCCTTCTGATGGGAAAACCTGCATAGGTGCAACTCAAACTTATTTTTTTCAAGCATTTTTTTGTGGTCAAGCTTTGAGCATCAGCATGTTTGGAGGCAGGGAATACAGAAAGTGTATGTGTGAGTGCTGCAGAGTCATGACTCTGCATGAGTAATGTTTTATGGTGTTGATCTCCCACCACTGCTAATATGGAGCAAGCAAAGGATCCGCTTGCCTTTTCAGTCTTTCAAATCTCTCACTGCTTTGAGGTTCACAGATCAGAATCATTGCTCTGCTATGGCAGTTTTGTGCCAGGCAAATCTGGCTGACTCCAGGGAAGTGGTCCTGTCCCAAAACAAGTGATGTGCTCCTAGGAACAGTTTGGTTCTGAGATTGAAACTGTGGCTCCTGTTCAAAGACATCTGCTTTTGCAGCAGCTGAGCCCAGTGACATCAAGAGCTGAACCCTGCAAGGTGACGTGAACCCTTTGCTGCTACTGAGCCTTGGACACTTGTTCCAGCACTCAAACCCAGCCATCTGCTGGGGGGAATTTCTGGTGCATCCTGAGTTCAATGAACTTCCCTTTCCCCTTTAGGATTGTCCTCCAAAACATGTAAAATAGCCTGGAAATGGTACCAGGCATTATTTGCCCACCCAGGTTACATGGTTCCTCATTTATGCACTTAAAAGATGCCAACACAAACTCTTCTGTAATACTATGGGATTTTCATTACTAAGATGTTTGTTCTGGTTTCTGTTCAACTCACTCTCGGAGCGGGGAAAAGCCCAGAGCTGTTAGTCACTGCCTTTGGCTCTTCCAAGCGGGAGCTCAGACCCGGAGCCAGGCTTCCCTTCTCTTAACTTGAGATTCTCAATCAGAGCAATTCCACTGACTTCAGAGAGCTGCTTCTCATTTCCAAACATATGCTTAGGAATATAATCAGGCTTACAAATCTCCACTGACGGCAAAGATGAGTGCCAGCTTCCCTTAACGAGTAATGCAAAACACTGCTGGGGGGGGCGAGCAGCCTGAGCCTCCTACCCAAAGCTCAGCAAACCTAAAACCAGTACAGTCCTGGCTTCCTTCTTGGAAACAAACATTTTGTGAGCACGATTGGAAATTTATGGGTGCTTTGGCACTGTGAGAACATGATATACCTGCAGAAAGGTGGTCTTGCTAATCTGGCATCGGTCTGCTGCCCATGGGACAGGGATGGGCATAGGCATAGGACAGGAGGGTCTCTACATATAACCAAACCCAAGGGAGAAATAGTGTGGACTTCACCAGTGACCCCCAAAGCACAACTCATGGGAGGTGAAGGTTTCTCCCACCCACCTCTGAGCAGCCCATTTCAGCCCCGGGTGCCAGCAAAGGATGTCTCTGTGCTCATCCTCACATGGGAGAAGACACATCGGGTCTGAGCCAGCAGATGCAGAAATAAGCAGCTTGTACAGCTCAGCATCACAGTGCTCCAGACACATCTCTGCTGACAGGGATCATGGTGATTGTCAATAAACAGGTTCATCTGCTACCTGGCTGCTGCTGGAGGTGGAGAAACAGTGTTCAGAATTTTTTCAAAGCCGCAGACAGACTGAGCAGGATTTAGCCTTGTGTCTCCTCGTCGGGCTCTACGTGTGAGCAAAATGCACACACTGTGGTGGTGATTAGCAGAGATTGGTGCCATTAAAAGGGTGTTGGGGACACCTGTGTGGTGATGGTAGATGTCACCAAGGCTGTACAGAAGACCAAAGACTGGCAGCTGGAGGTCAAGTGAGGCTCCATACGTGCAACTCAGAGCCCAGGCTCATGTAGATGCTCACATCCAGACACCAGCACTTACAGATCTGATTTACAGATCTGCTAGTTTTCCCCCTGCCCATGTTGTTTCTCAGAAGATTATTCTGACCATTTATGACCACTCTGACCATTTCTCCCTTCAATACCTGGCCACTGTTCCCAGCCTCCCTGGTGGTGCAGCTCCAGAACAACAAGAATGGTCCCATCTTATTCCAAATTCATTAAAAAGCCCCGTGGAAATGCTAAATCTTCAAGGTAGACCTTAGGAGCAATGAAGTGGTTCTGCTCTGTGCAAAGCCTCAAGGAAAAATTCAGCGCATGTAGGATCACTCGTGGGGGTGGATGTTTATTCAGTTGAGGCTCGCTGAGGAGGGTGCAGCACTGCAAAATCTATGGCTGAGCCCCCAGCAGGTGCCAGCACACAGGACTGCCTCTCCCTGGCTGTACTGGCACCATGTCCCCCACCTGCATGAGGCCAAGCACATTAGCACCTCCAAAATGACCAAGACCGGCAGAACCAGGGGCTCAGCTGGGTGACAGGACATCCCACCTCCTTGCCCCATGCCCACCCAGCCCTACTGTACACCCCTCTCTATGTCTCTCTCTACCCCTCTTCTCTGCAGAGGAAAATGGAAGTTGCCTTTTGTCTGGCAGGGGTCAGACAGAGCCGGTTTGTTCGATAAAGCTTTAACGCTTTGTGAACACGCAGAAAAGCTCAACCCGGGGCCCTTTGACAATCTCCATTGTTTTGTGGCTAAAAAAAAAAAAAAAGGAAAGAAGAAAAAAAAAAGAAAGGCTGGTTCGATATAAAACACCAAGTTCATGGCATTTCAAAGAGAAATGATACACAGCGTATGGATTTGTGTGATATGGGGAGATAAAGCAGGGAATAAAATGCCAGGCAGGAGCATTACAAACGCTGCTCTCGGGGGTGAGCCTGGTATTTTGCCATCTGATTATTTTAAGAGGTTTCTGCCTCCACAGCAAAATCTCTGGCATTAGCTTCACATCCCAAGTCTCAGCATTTGGGGCAAAGTCTGGGGAAAGGAAAAAGGTGTGAAAAATATGAAAGAATAAGTGATACTTTGCCCTAATGTCTAACGTGTCTGGGAAATGGCATGTATATGTGTGTACGGTCCGTTTCAGCCACACTGGAGTTCATTGTCTGCAAAATTCATAAGCCACGTAATACATCAGTTGCCAAGCAAAGCTGGGGTATGGGAACCCTCCCTGCAGTTAATTTAAGCAATAAACCAAAATTTAAAATAAAAAAGTGGACTCCTGACAGAATCATATGAGCTGGCAAGGAGGTCAGTTGATTGAATGTTTCATTTATTGAATGTGTGTGGTTGCCAAAATAAATAACTCAGGGAGGACAGCAGTAGTCAGGAAATTGATTGTGTTTTTTTGTCTCTGGCGAAGTTTCCCTTGAGTGATTTCCTTTGGAGGCTGCTGCTGCCCGCGGAGCGCATCCCGCTCCTCCGGCTCCAGCGGCAGCCCAGGCACCGGCGACGCGCTCCTCCCAGCCAGCCTCCACCAGGAGAACAAAAATGTGTCGTTTCACTGTCCTTATAATGCACAGAGGAAATAGGATTAGGTCCAAATAGCAGCAAGGTAAGTAGGATTAATGGCTGGCTTAAATAAACTCTGCCGTTCCTTACAAGGCTTCTGGATATCGTTTCCGCCTGGTTGTGCTGCGTGGAAGGCAGCGCGTTGCTGTGCCCAAGAGGTGCACGTGGGGATAAGGTTGGGGAGGTTGGAAATGTAGACGGCTTTGCAAAAATATTTTTCTCTTATTTTTTATATGAAATTTGAATTTTGCCGCTGTGAGACGATGAAACCCCCCGTGGGACAGGCAGAGAAGGAAGGAAGGGTGGAGGGGTGGAAGGATGGAGAGATGGAAGGATGGAGGGATGGAGAGAAGGAGGGATGGAGGGACGCAAGGATGAAGGGATGCAGCCTTTGTGAACGCCTCTTGCCCCCTGGCGTCCCCTCGCTGCAAAGACAGCCGGGGCCGGGGGGGCCGGGGAGAGCAGGGAGGGGACTGGGGAGACCCGGGAGGGGATCGGGGGCACGGGGGTAGGTCGACACCGGCTGTCTCCATCTCTCATCGCCTCTTTCCCCAAAACTCCAACCAACAAACCCAGTCAAACCGACACAAGCGATACCCCCGGGCAAAACTTCTTTCTCCTTCCCCAAAACACCTTCCAAAAATAATGAAGATCCAGCTCAGGTCCTGAAAGGCAGTTCGAAGGGCAAGGAATGGGAGAAGAGAAAAAAAAAGAAAAAGAAAAGAAAAAATAAAAGAAAAGAAAAAAGTGCAAT